>VCCN01002162.1:2496320-2509411 GCA_006491835.1 Architeuthis dux | reverse complement strand
CCCGCAGAAATACCTAACTATAACTGAAAAAATAAAAACACAGAATCAGGACGATTTTGTAATGAGCACAAACAGGATTACAAGGGAAAAAAAGCCACTTGTCAAACCATCAAATTGGGCCAATTTTAGAAGTACCGGGTTTGCGATATTATGAATAATCAAATATTTCAGATTATCTTGAGAATAAAACTTTAATGAAACATACAATTTCCAAAAGACTGATGTCTGAGAAATCTTTCAATGGTCCGTGTAGGCAACCGTTGCAGGTTTCTTTTGTTATGTCTTTTGTTTTTGTTTTTCTTCTTTTTTTCTTCTTGTTTTTCGTCAACCTGTCTTGTGGAGATCGGGCAAAAAGGGTTGTTTTTATTCACCATAAAATGTTTTTCTTGTACTTCATTTGGAAACGAATATAGAAATTGTCCAAGTGCTAAGCTTTCAGATAGTGTCGAGATCTTACAAGATTATATACATTTGTTAAACTTCTGGTCTTGCTTAATTTTCTCTTAAACAAACGTAGGAATGATTCCGTGAAATGATCTATTTTCATATCTCTTAACACGTTCAGCGCCAAATGGTATCAATTAACGGTTTCGCAACTTCACCTAAACGTCAACGGACGTTAATTAAGTAACGTTCCCCTATTTATAATTCGCGCCTTGTTAATCACCGCTACCCACAACACTGGTTTATTGTTGGGTTTAGGTTATTCATGTGTTCTGACATTTATATGTATCTATCTATGTATATATCTATGTATCCGGACTTCGCCCAGCTCTAACCGTTCATAGTAGAAACTTTAAATTTTGCACACACACTCCCCTCAATGAGTAGGGTTTTTAGAGAGTGGTTCAATATGCAATGTAAGTTTATGCTAAATTGGTCACTAGTTTGTGCCCGCTTGTCTTTTGAAAATTCAGACCCTTTTAATTGAGCCATCCAAGACAGCATATATGGGTGGTGGAGATTCATAATTTCCCTTGGAATGCTAGTCTTCATTTTTTTTCTCTACGCACTGCTGTGACTAATACCTGTTTTCCAGGGATGCTATTTAGTCTCTGGGAAATGCACATTGTTCTGTGATTGTCCTAAGCGGAAAAACGTTGGCGTTAAAGGTGTTAATAATTTTAAATGAATTCTGAATGAAATGAGCTTTTAGATTTTGTTTCTAAGGGTCAACAAAAGCCTGCAGCCTAGTCTTCTGTCTTGAAGGCCTATCTGTCATGAAGGCCTATCTCGAACATAACATTTACAGAAAGAATTTAGTTTCATCAGACTACATATGCCCCACCTTTTTTGGTTTTTTGCAATTCCTTATAAATTCTGAAAAAAAATCTACCTTTTTACAGCATTTAATAAATCATTACCATTGGTAAAATTGCATTGCCTATCACACCAAGGAGTCAGATTTTCTGACGACAGTAAATAACATACCTTTTACTTATTGTACTTCATGATATAGACTTCGCTTTTGATACTAAAAATAAAATTAGTTTCGATGAGTTGGTATCTTTTGATGCTATTGGGGTTTGGTCGAGCAGAAGAGAATAAGATACATACTTTCCAGCTTAAACGCGGCTAAGTAAACATCTTGACAGTAAGTTAATGTTTTAAGTCTCTTCTCCATTCGTTCGTGAGTCTACAGTTGTTAATTGTAGATTATCAGCTAAAAGGTTCTTGCTCATCAAATACTTTTCTTCCCAGATAAACACTATTTATAAACTTCCATTATTGACAGCAGAGAAAGTAATATGTACTTTATCGATTTTGACGTAACCTAAGCACAATTCGAACATAAAAATATGGCATGCCCCCCGCCCCGAAAAATAATAATAAAACAATTGGAAATTACCTTTGTTAACCTAACCACCGTAGTTCTATACTTCCTCAAATCAATTTTCCAATGACAGTAACATTCGAGAAACCAGATGACAATCAGGAAAAAGGATTAGAAAAAGAGTTAGCAAAGTACCCAACAGTTGAGAACTGAACGAAAATTGAAAAAGTTAAATCAAGCCATTTTCAAACTTGAAATAAACTTTTTTCGGAAGCAAAATGATAACCTCAGGAAAAATGGGATTTTATTAGTGCCATAATAATTCGGTCCCCATTGGACGCTTCATGAGTCTTGATTTGTGTTTATCCTAAAGAAAATCTTTTACATGAAATTAATTTTATTTGATCACCATATCAAAATGTAAGCAAACGAATAAAGACGAGCTGTAATTGAAAGTAAACGCATACCTCGACCTGAGGTTTTATTAAACTGAAAATAGACATTCGCCGTAGAACGTAATAACATTATGGTTTTTATAGTGAGCATCGCTAGATCTCAAAACGAGGCCACAGGTGATACTTAAACAAAATAGTTCCTTGAATACAAAATACCAGATCCGGTAAACAACATTAATTTCACAACACTCTGCAATTTATCTGCGTGGTCTTAATAATGCTTGTATAGAAACAGTTATATAACAAAAATCCATTTAATTTACAGAACATCATAATATGTTGCTCTATCCTGGCGGTAGAATGCAAGTACACAATTTAGGGAGCTTTTTTTCTTCATACATGACTTCATAAGCATTCTGCATAGATCAAGAAGTAGAAAGCCCCGTCGGGCAAAACAACACCTGATTGAAGTATGAGACCGACCGATGCACCTACAATTGAATGTAAAAATATTAATTCAAAACAAATCTCTTTTACTTGTAAGGTATTGTGCATTTTAAAAAGGTTAAGTCTTATTTCTAATCATATTTTTTATTTCTTTTCTTTTTAGAAAAATAAACTTTCGCCATGAGACCAACAGTCTTAATTTGTGGTGGTGGCAATGGTGCACACATAATGACTGGTTTGTCATCTTCTCGGGAAGTTACTGTGCGAGTGATGAGCCTCTACGCCGACGAAGCTGCAAGATGGCAGGAAATCTGTTCAAATAATGACATGCAAATTGTTGTGCAAGCTTTGGACGGTTCGACAGAAACCATTCGATCTCGACCAGCTCTTGTTACTAACGACCCTTCAATCGCAGTTCCTGGAGTTAACATCATCATCATCACAGTTCCTGCCTTTTGTCACGAATCTTACCTCAAAGCGATTGCCCCTTATCTACAAAAAGATACAATAATCGTTGGTCTCCCAAGTCAAATGGGATTTGAATTTCAATGTGCCGATATTTTCCAAGAGAAATTCCGGAACTGTGCCATTGTGTCTGCAGAGTCGCTTCCTTGGGCTTGTAGAATCAATGAGTTTGGACGAAAGGCAACGATTCTTGGCACCAAGAAATCTTTGGCTTGTTCTGTCATCAATGCGACAAATATAACAACAAAAGAAATTATTTCTAGTGTTCAAAACTTGCTCGGGAATTCTCCAGCTCTGTATGTACTCAGCAGCTACATGGCTATAAATCTAATGTCCAAGTCGTACGTCCATCCACCCATCATGTTCGCTCGGTGGAAGGATTTTGACGGAATTCCCTTGAACGAAAACCCCTTATTTTATCAAGGAATTGATAGCCTCGCGGCCGATCTTCTAACTCACATGAGTGATGAGATTCTTCAAACTGCACGCGTAATTGAAGAAGTAAAGCCCAATGCAGATATGAATATGGTGACACCCTTATTGGGAAACTTCTTTAAATTCTATGAGGGACAAATAGAGGACAAAACAAACTTACTTACTGCTTTCCGGACCAACAAGGCATACGATGGACTTGTACATCCCATGAAAAGCATCGAAGGTGGAGGCTTAATACCGGATTTCACTCACCGCTTTATGACTGAGGACGTTCCCTTTGGGATGTGCGTCTTTCGAGGAATGGCAGAAATCGTTGGGGTGCCGACTCCAGCCACGGATGAAGTGATTATATGGTACCAGAAAATAATTGGTAAAGAATACCTCATCAACGGACGCCTACAAGGAAAAGATATCATAGAAAGCAGGGCCCCACAACGTTTCGGCTTTACCACGCTAGAGCAACTATTTAGCTTAGAAAAATGAAGCTGGGCATTATCTCAATTCATAAGAACTGAGACCCATTTCTACTTGAAGGGATTATGTGGGATTATGGGTAGGCAAATTGACACTCAGACACGTGACTGCACCAGGATGTTCATTAGATGTCATTTAGTACACTCCATGAGTTAAAATCAAGGATAACATATAATATTATATAAGAGAATGTGCAGATCAATTAAATTGTATGTGACACCGGTGTCACAATGGGTTCATAACTCGGAAGTTATTCTGAACTAAATTTTCATTGTTAAAGCAAAAACGATGGTTTGAATAATCGAGAATTCTTATCATCTCATTATTAAAATAAGTAAAGATATGACTGCGAATGGTCGTGGTGTAATGATCGACAAGATGTAGGTTATTTCCCTAAGTTTAAATTCAACCAATGGGTAAGCCTTTCACAATATGAGTTTTGTGACAAATAGGTCGATGGTTAAAATCCAACCACCAAGATATGTTAACACTAACAATTTAGAAAAAACAAGTCTCAATTGTGAAAATGAAGTAAACCTATTGACATTCAGACGGGTCCTAGATCATCCATTTAATATATCACATCCTCCCACCTTTTTTTATTATTTCAAGGCTCATCAATTCGTCTTTACTCATCTTAGTAAGTCTTATGACAGGAGATATTTCGGTGCCTGTTTCGGAACACTATCAAATCTTTCTACGTATATATATGTTATAATTTTAAATCTCACTAAATATATTTAACATCCGCTGATAAAAATATTGAAACGTCATAATAAACGTGTAGATGAATTTTGTAATTACTCATTAAAAGTGGAGCTTTTTGCAACGTAGAAACTTGTTATGGCCACATTTGATCGCACCCGCTTTATAAGCAACAAATACATTCCCTATTGTCTTTTTTTCCTCAGATAAGTACGTTATTATACCAATGTACATTTTAAATATGCATATAAACTAGTATATATATATAATGTGTGTGTGTGTGTCACTGTGGCTATTCCACAAGGCCTGAAATCTGTTCTCTATCACTACTCTGAAGTTGCTAATGTTCTCTATCTCTATCTTATTGGGGCATATGTTCTTCTTAAGAATCATTTTGTTTCTTTCAGTTCTAAAGTTACATTTAGTCCTGCACGCTACCATTCTATGGTCGCTTCCTATGTCTACTTTGTTTATAACGGTAACGTATTTAATGTTAGTTATCTTGTCCGTTAGTATATGAGAGTTATGAACGAATTATGCTAAGTTCTGTTTTCCAGTATTGTTTACCTCATGCCCTGGTGACTGTAGTAAAGGCTTAGGTCAAGGTGGTTTTTATTTCATGTTGCATGCAGAAGAGCTTGTGTTGCATTTTCCTATTTTCCAGACATGGACAGTATTTAAAAGAACTTTTCTTCTTTTTTTCCTTTTGAAAGGTGTAATGAAATTATTCCTACAAATTTGTTTTCGAAAACACTCAATCGATCTATATAATGAACAGTGTGCCATTTTCTGTTTGCTTCTTTGTTTCTCTGTCCATAACTTCCGCTATGTATTACTGATTAAAATATGTAATAAAATTAATAAAATAAATTACAAAAAAATTAAAATAATCCTCATAACTGACCTGAAACTTGTCAAATCTTTCAACTTTAATACATTCATTCCAGTTAATTCGAAATTTACAAGTAACTTTATGTATACGTCTGATTTTTCTCATTTTGTGTTTATTTTTGAGGAAGTATCAGATTTTATAAGCTTCGAAATAATAACTGCTTTCATCTGCATATTTTACACCTTATACTTTATAAAATAACCGGGGCATTTCCACGGGTCTCATCTATATTTTACAATTTAAAACACTTACCTCATTTTTAACAACGGAACATTTACGTTAAATAATTTGTAATTTAATCAGTAAATGTTTTGTTTTTATATTAATAATATTACTATATCATCTGTATTATTTTAAGCCATTTGAATTTAATTTTTGTCAGACTCCAGGAAAAAATCAGGAGTTGACTTGTTTTGTTCCGTAACAAGAACAAGAACAACAATAACAATCCTCACCAAAAGTAGGGGTGTAAACCGATATTTAAAATCCCCATCCCCTAGCATGGGCTTATTACATTCTAATAAATATAGAAAAATTTTTTTTTTTTAATAATTTTTTATTTATTTTTTTCACCTGTTAATTGTGCCCAATAAATATTTTATATCTGGATCGTTAAATTTCTTGATTTTTAATACAAACTTGTTACACACATTTTAGAACATGTTTATTGTTGTGTGTTTCTTAACATAAATATTCTTAATGTACTTTACCTTTTCAACAACAAAGGGTAAGATTATGGCTTCTTCAGTATTTGGGAATTACAAAAAGATTCATGAATTGAAAACCCTTTTGATTTTTCACTCTCAATTTTCTTCGTGTTTGGTTATTGTAAGAACACATGCTTCTACCAGTGAATTCGAAATTTACAGGAATTTTAATTAGGTTTGACCCTTTGAACGGAATCTTTATTGAAAGTAACTGTGTCATTATTTAATTAACAAGAATAATTTAAGTCCAGTGGTCTGGAATGAGATTGAACAGCAGTATCTTTGATACATGATAATCATGAGCAGAATCAGGTCTGAAATGATCTCTCCGTAAGAATAAATGTTTAAATGATGCTTTTAGAAATACATTTAGACTTG
Source organism: Architeuthis dux (assembly GCA_006491835.1). Lineage (NCBI taxonomy): Eukaryota > Metazoa > Mollusca > Cephalopoda > Oegopsida > Architeuthidae > Architeuthis > Architeuthis dux. Next base: position 2,502,739 of record VCCN01002162.1, on the reverse strand, counting down.
TTTTCCATAGGATCTTTTATTTGTAACGTTGTATGTGTAATGCCTCTTTTTCATTTACGATTAGTCTAGTAAAAATTACTACACCAAATAGGTCCGTTGGAAATATAGCGCCCAGAAGTTTGAAATCTGGCGATCTCACACCCTCTTGCCCCCTAGCTCATTAAAGCAACCGCTTCCGTTTCTCATCGCTCACTCTGGTCTTCAGACCGCATGCAACTATGGTCGATTCCATTATTTTTCACCGTGATTCGCGTTTGCCACGCCATTTTCCATTCTGGCGTTGATACTTCTTACCTGTACACTCTTGCTGCATGCTCTCGGCAGACATCTCGGGATATCGCCTTGGGAGACTTGTTTTCAGTTTTCTAATACAAGCTTCCGGCATATATATATATATATGTTTCTGGTATATTAGCCTTGACAGTTCCTTTCATTTTCCCCCTTTCTTTACTGAATCATCATGTTTGCTAATGTCTTGGTAATTCAGGGAACCACACCTACCAATACATATACCTTCCTCTTTCCCCCAAAGATTTAGCTATGGCCTCTGCATCACTATCACGTATCTCCTTTATCTCTATAAAAAGTACTCCTTAATTCTGTTGGCTCAACCCGAGTAGCTATATGATTATATGTTCCCTTTTCTTACAGCTATTATTTTATTGTCTAAACGTATGTATCCACTTTGCCTTGATGTTTACTTGTTATTAAATGTGTGTCCACAAATATTTGCATTTGTCTTTATTCCTATATGTATGGACCTTCCCCTTTCTTTGTTTAATTTTATCTTCAACACGTGGTTCGCTACTTGTAAAATTGTTCATCTTCATTACGTCACAGACTAATGGCGCCAACCGGTAAATATTCATCCACACGTGGGTTCCAAATATTCCCTGCCAACCACAACATCTTAAGCCCCTTTCAATATATAATATGTTGTACTTTGTTCTGCACACTTTACAAGATTGAATCATATCAAACTCCATTCATCGCACATTCACTTAAACACGTATTGTTTCCAACACGAAAATTTAACAGCACACAAGAAAATTACTTGCCAAAAATACAAAACAAGAATTTACTTGCTGAAAAATACTACACTACGCGAACGAACGCACGCCCGCACTGTCTTTTACACCGAAAGAGACCGAAAAAAAGACAGCTACTCAACTCCCAAAAGTTACTAGAAGACATACATCCCAATTGATGAGCAGCAATTCAAATAAGTCCACTCAAAGACTAATATCTCGCCAACTCACCGGGTGATTTTCATCATTAGAATCTCCTGCAGAAAACTGAAAACGGTTCACAAAGATTCTAGCAACCCGAACGGTACAGCTTTCAGCAACACGTGGGAATCTTTTTTCATCAACAGATTTTCAGTATGACATATCCACTGATCAGTTTTGAATTAACCGCCATTCAACACTACCGCAGCACGCGATCAATTCTAACCATCTCCTACCGATGCCGCAAACACTGTCGCTACTGCCATCTTTCCCTCATATATATATCTCACGCGGTGTATGCATATGTGTTAAATACGACGGACAAGAAAAATATTTTCACCTTTTTCGTTAATCTTTCTTGTTTACGCACAAGAGAACGTATGTCCGGATCCAATGTATATAGATATTGTCCAAACGATATATTAGATCGAGCGCTTTCGACTGTACGTTCAGCTATTTTCGAGATCGTGAAAACTGTAATGTTATTGTTTTGCACTGTTCAAATAGTGTCCAAATTAAATTGGGTGTGAGCCATTGGTTGGCTGAGGTGGAGTTAGAGGACGAGTGGTGGGCGAATGCATTCTTTGTTGGGGGAGGGTGCATCACGCCACGTTACTTAGTATTTGAGCTACACGTGCTATAATGAACATATGTGTAGTGTGTCGGTGGAGTTTCCGAGGGGTTAAGAATCTGTAAAAGATTTCCACGGATCAAAAAATGCAGTTTCTCAATGTGATGTCCGTTGACTAGGAAAAAACACCAAACGCACACGTTCATTCTAGCATGTGTAGCTTAAATAATAACTAATGTGGCGCAATGTAATTTTTTGTCTACAAAAAGCCCAAATCACAGCTACAGGACAGTCCTCGCGCACGCGCGTGTGTGTGTGTATATATATGTATATATATTAAATTTGGATCCTACTGTTATAAATTTAAATAATTGTAGTAAAATTAACATGGAAAACTCTAAACACGGTACATTAACAGCGATCGGAAAATAACTGACTTGCATCACATAACATCGTAGATGCTTTGGGACTGTATAGATTTTATAAAAGAACGATTCTCTTCCAGCGTTAACTTTAAACAACACCTTAAAGGCATAAAAGTGCAAAGTTTCAAAGTTTTCACACAGAAAAAAAAGAAAGAGAAAGAGAGGGGAAAGAAAGAAAGAAAGAGACAGAGCTGCCCCACGAGTAAGATAGTTGTGTACTTCCCACCAGTGCCACTGGTCGGTATTTGATCCCAGAATGTTGTAATGTTGATTTTCTTCAGGACAGGTAGTTCCTTCTCACATGGAATACTAAGGCAACACATCTACGTCTTCTCGTTTGGCCGTGTGCCAGACTAATAATCTATAAAAGATAGCAAGATTATCTGACGTTGTTAATGTTAATCAATTTAATTGTTTATCTTTTTTTGTCGATATGTAAACTAAAGTTAACGAAATTGTTCGTTTTTATATTCATGTATTTTCTCTTGTATTTCCTTGAGTAATGGTTTACGGCAACACTTTTGCAAATTCCGCTAAAACCTTCAGTTCAATAAAGAGAATCAGTGACGATACATGTGCGTCCAGCTTTTGTTTTAATCCATCTCACATCAACGGAAATACGAATGGAAACGCCAGCTTTAAGGCAACTCCTCACAGTTAACATGAAAGAAAAATATAGAACAGAACAAATGAATAAAAAATGTTTGGCTCCGTTAAAAGAACACAGCAAATTTCTTTGTGTTGAGTGTTTAAAATTAAAGTGTTGTATATGTTCTTTTGTCACTTCATTTAGTTTAGGGATTTACATTTTCAAATGTAACAATTCTGAGATTGTTTTGAATCTATCAAACATGCCAGACATTCCTTTTAACCAAACAGGAATTTTAGTTTTAAATATCAATCTTCTGTATTTATGACCAGCATGTTCTGTTTCTTTGTCCGTGACAATTTAAAGGTAACACTTTTACTGTTAAAAATCTCTCCCACCCACCATTTCAATGGATGGACTTTTCCACTGAAACGAATTCAGTAGTTAGAAACCAAAACTGTCACCATAATTCTCTTCAGTTTGGCTGGCTGGATATCTATGCATCACACGTACAATCCGCACCAATGGAGCTAGAGGGCCGAAAACTTAAACATAAACTCCTAATTAGAAAAACGTTTTTGCTTTTTGAACCCCGCCCCCAATAGGTTTCTAGTGGGGGTGGGTTCAATTTACAATGTAAGCTTATGATAAATTGGTCTCTTAGTTTGTGTCCAGCAGCGTTTACGCTTGTTATTCTTTTAATTCTATTTTTCTTAGTGATCACAGCCCAACAAATGTCGAGAAAAGTAATGTATTCATTGATCACCCTCAACACGACATGCTGCCAAAAGACGGTTTCTACTGAATGACTAACCAGACCTTTTTCTTTTAAATCATCTCAGAAATTCAAATATAATCTGTGATGTTTTTCACGGGGATTAACTAGTTCTTCAATAAAGTTGTACAAATCTTGAGTTGATAATTGCGTCGAATCCAATCTATTACTGATTTTGCCATTGCTTCCCCTTTGAAGCCTAGTTTAATCAAATGCGCGTTATCATTCTTGCTATTCAACATGAGATCGAAGGCTTTCTTGTTAAAGATCCAACCAGAGTTGAGCAATAACATGGCAGTATCCATGATCTACATGTCTTGTGAAAAGATAAACGACTAAGTGATAAAGAGGTAATATCTTTATTAATCATTACATTGGGATACAATAGGAGATCTTGAGAGAGCCTGTCATATAGTAATGGTTAGCAAGACTAGTCTTGTTGACCACTGCTAGTTTGACCCTCTCAACGTGCGTGTGGTTCTGTGTCAGACTAAGCTTAATAAATATCTACAAGATTTTCACGATAATGATTTCAGTCAACAGGTGATCTTGTAAAATTACGAATATAAAACATTTACAATTTCCAGAAAATGTGCTCTGGTTTAATATCGAGGTTAATTTAAAAAGATAACTTGTAAATAGTGCGATATATGATACGAGGAATTTAAAGTATTGGTCATCATTGTGTTCAATCTAAGCTTTAATGTTTCGATTTTCACTGCTATAGGTAACATTTTGCAGCATTTGGTTTTCGATAGAAATGTTTATATTTCTCGAAGACTGGGGATAACTGTTTAATTAACGAGATAAGTGAGTGTTATAGGATACATCTAAAGATGTATCGGTAATGTATTTGGTCCCAAAGTCCAGCGTGTGCTACCGTTGCATACGTACATAAAAGTCAGCAAATAATGTGCCACATAAAAAAAGGAAACTTTATTGAAGATTGACCAAATCTTTGATGGACTTAAAATTATACCTTTGGGGAGCTCTGGTGATATTCATATCTTTGCCAGTCAGTTTTCCATCCACCAGGAATTCTTTATCCATTATTTTCTGACACCAATAAATCGTTTCGTCCATGGCTGGCGTTTCGACTCCGGCCAATTGAGCTATTCCACGGAACACTACGAAACCAAATGGCATGTCTTCGGCCATATAACGGTATTTGAAGTCAGGCACGAACTTACCGTCCGTTTCCTTCATTGGGTGGACAAGACCATCATAAGCCTTGTTTGATTTCATGCAAGACAGCAGAGTACTGTCATCACTGATGCTATCTTTATAATTCAGCTTATACCAGTCGTGTAGATGAATGACATCCTTCATGTCAAATGCTGGGCATTCCTTCTCAATGGCCTTGGCAGTGTCCATCAATTCGTAACTTACTTTCGACAATAAATCGGCACAGAATTCGTTCAATCCCTGGTAGAACAGTGGTTTTTCTGCCATTGGCTTGTTATCCCAATCTTTCCACGTCCCATACATAATAGGTGGGTGGACTGTTGCATCTGCAAGAAGGTTTATGGCCAAATAGTTGTTGGCTTGTGTCAGATTGGGTTCGGGACCCAACAGATGTTGAATCGTGGGGAGGATTTCAAATTCAGGCTTACAATCTCTCATGATTATAGCTGCAGACAATGTATCCTTGGCTCCAAGGACCTTCACCTCGCGGGCAAACGTCATAATACGACAGGCCCAAGGTAAAGACTCGAACGATACGATGGCACATTTTCTGCCTCGTTCTCCCAACAGGTCCACACATTGAAACTGGAAGCCAGGCTGGCTCGGAAGACCTACGATCACGGCATTTTCCTCGATGTAAGGGGCTAAAGCTTTGAAATAGCCTTCGTGGGCAAATGCTGGCACTGTGAATATAATAAGGTTGCAACCCGGTACGGCTTTAGCAGGATCATTTGTGATGATCTTCGGTTTAGATTTGATCTGCGTTATGCTGCCATCCTTTTCGGTGAAGTGAACTGTGAAATCATCATCACCAAGCGTATTCCTCCATCTTTCGGCTTCGTCGGCATACAATGACATGACATTGACTTCGACTTTAGCTCGCGACGAAGATAATCCGGTTAACGTGTGGGCTCCATTGCCTCCACCACAGACCAGCAATTTGATTGTGCACGGTGGCTCCGCCATTTTGATGCAGGATCAATTGTCTGAAAAAGATAGACAAAAATCTTTCTAAAATCATTTTTAAATGTTTGGTTGGTTTTATAGTATAAATCATCAAAAAGGTAACTAATTGCATTTACACAGCTAATTATTGCAGATTGTCATGTTTAGCTGGAAATGTTATGCAAAGAAAGTCAACGTGTCTCAATCGAAGTTATACAATTAGCTTTCAAATGTAGGAAAAAGTTTCCAGAAAACTCGCAAAGAAAACAATAGGGTGACTATGTGGCATTTAGTCACCTATGGAGCTGAAACATGTAACATAAAGGATTGGCTCTCAAACTAAGAACTATGAAACCTGTACAAGAGAGGGTCATGCTTAATATCACATGTATAGATCACAATACATCACAGTATAATAGAGAGAAAAACAGGAGTCCAAGATATAGAATCCATTAGAAAACTCAAATGCCAATGGGCAGGCTATGGCCGCTGGACATCATGACATGGATTCCCAGAGATCAAATGCGAAATTGTGGCCGTCAGAAAATAAGATGGCGTGATGATTTAGACAAGTTCAGGAGATATTGGCGCGGCGACAGAGTGATCTGGCGAATGTTGGGGAAGGTTTATGTCCATCGACGGACGTTAAAAGGCTGCTGCTGCTGCGTGTTGGGTCCTGTTGTATCTTGACTGGGTTTTT
>VCCN01002162.1:2414575-2424834 GCA_006491835.1 Architeuthis dux | reverse complement strand
TTTTCCGTATATGTTTCGAAGAGTTTTCATCATCGGCGGATACAGATTTAAGTCGGTATTTTAATATCGATACAGTGTTGGTGATGTGCTCGCAAGCACAGAGGGGCATGTTCTCAATTGTAGCAGTTCCATGTTTAGAGTTGAAGGTAGTAGGTGACCCAGATCACTCCGAGGTCAAAATGTCCATTTGGCCAAGTGGATTAAACAGTGAGGGGGCGAGGAGGGTTGTTGGGGGTTAATGTGTAGAAAAAGTAAAAAGAGAAATTAAATAATAATCGAAGGATATATAGGGAGAAGTATAGTAGAATATTTAGTGAAAATGTTTTATAAGAATATTTAAGGGAAAATAGAGGGTAAAAACTATGGAAGGTTGCTAGGTTGCAGCCTAGGAGAATTAAAGTACCATGTATTGTTGTGACGAGTATTAATACTACGGAATTGTACCAGGTATTAATGGTACTAACATTGTTTTAAGAATATGGATACTACAGGTTAGGGTGTAGATATATGTCCATATGGAGAGTGAGTCGAGTAGTTTTTAATCCTTAATTTGTTATTAGGTTTTTATTTATATTGTATTAATTTTAATTTGGTAGTTGGGGATTTATTGGGGTGGGCTGGGGGATTTATTAAGGTTGTTAATTTGAGAGTATTGTACGGTAAAATGGATAGTCACGTAAGGCGTTGTAACGGGGGGTTATGAGTGTGTATGGGTTATGTTTTGGGTTGGGTGTAATAGGTTAATTAGTGTGTGTGTGTGTGTGTGTGTGTGTGCTGTGTGTGTTTAATAGAATGTATAGTATTATGGAGGGTTATGATGGTGGTTATCGTATAGGTTGGAATTAGGAGATATTTGGGTTATTTAATTTAATATTTAGTCCCTTGGGAAAGGGGGTTTGTAGGAGTTTGATCCACATGTTCTCGTGGGATTCTAGGATCTTTATAGCTTTGTGAGATATAGTCTTTTCTGTCCTTTCGATAATGGTGAATTTAGCATCGGTAAAGTTATGGTTGGGTAGGCGAAAGTGTTGCTCTACTGGAATGAATTGGCAGGGTTGGTAGATTTAATTCTGTCTGTAATTGTTGAGTCTGATATTAAAAGGCCATTCAGACTTCCCTATATACTGTAGTGTGCATTGTATGCACTCAAGGAGATAAATTACATTGTTGCTTTTGCAGTTATAATTATGGTAGATATTCAAGGTTTTATTGGTGCTGGAGCTAGTGAAGAAATCAGTGTGTATGAGGTGGTTACAGGGTTGGTAGAATTTGATAGTTTTATGAGGTTTATTCTATGGGAGACTTTATCATCTATTATCGTGTTGCAGCTTATTATGTCATTAATATTCTGTGGTCTGTGGTAGGGTAGTAAGCCGGCTTCTGGGAAGATATCTCTAAATTCTGTTTTTAATGTAAGGATGTTCCATTTGTGTTTAATTATTTGTCATAGGGGGGGGGGTCATGGAATGTAGGTATAATGCGGTGAGATTTGTTTTTATTAGCTAATTTTAAGGTATCATCTCTAGAGATAACGGTAGCTCTTCTGATTTGTTTTTCTATTAGGGTATGAGGGTAACCTCGTGTGGTGAAGTGTAGTGTGAGGTGATTGTTATGTTTCCTAAGTTCATTACCTTCAGAGCAGATCCTTCTAATTCTAAGTGCTTGTGAATATGGTAAGTTATCCTTAAGGTGTTTAGGGTGAGCCGATTTGGAGTGTAAGTAATTATGGGTATTGGTGGGTTTAGTATATAGTGTAGTTTGGAGTTGTCTATTATTATCTATGTATATGAGGGTGTCTAAGAAGGCGATGGATTCAGGTGATTTAACACAGTCGAATCTAATAGAGTCATCTGTAGAATTAAGGTGTGTAAGAAAGTTATTTAGTTTAGCTTCTCCGCCTGTGAATATAAAGTATAAATGTGTGTTTGATTTTGTTAAGGAAGTCTGTGGTTTCCCGTATGTAGGATTTAACTTGTGTGGCTAGGGGTTGTATGTAATGGTCGACATATTTAGATATTTGAGTTGTGTGGCAGTTGGTAGAAGAAATTACTGGTCTACCTGGTTTTTTTCACAACTGAAGTAAGGCCATCAATCTATGACAGTGAGTAAACAGCGTGGATCGGAAGTAAAGACTACTTCTCTGTGTAAATAATCTTTTTTTCCCATTTGTTGTGATGTGTAAGAAGAAATATATTAAAGAACATATTTTTCACTGTGTTGTCAAATTTGACGTTATGTTTTTCCCGGGCAACGCCAGGTACACCTGCTATTTGATTTATATTTCGTATTTTTTTTATTCTCTTCGGTTTTTTTTCGATTTGATTCTGTCTTTATAACTATTCATTTTTCCATTTAAAATAATTAGAATTATTCTTTATTTAATCTATATTTTGTGTTCATTCTTTTTAATTAATGAATAACTTGTGGAACTAGAAATCAACCTCCTAAAATGGACATATTGCCATTGTCAGGGGGTGCATGGATCTACCCCAAAATGTAATCAGTTCTTCCATAGCCTATTGTCCACCCTTCCACAAAATATCATTGAAATTCATTGAGAACTTTTGGAGATGTCGTGTGGACAAACATGAAATGTTTGCGATATTATGTGGTTTGGACATATAACTACGACGTAGGAGAGGTAATTGTGCATGGATCCGCTTTAAAATGTAATCGGTTCTTTCGTAGTTTATTGTCCACTCTTCCACAATGTCATAAAAATGCATTGAGAACCTTTAGAGATATCTTGCGGACATCCCAGAAAATTTGGTGATATTATGTGGTTTGGGCATATAACAACGATGTGTGTGTGTGGAGGGAGGTAATTGTTTAAGGATCGGCTCAAATTTAATCGGTTCTTTCGTAGCCTATTGTACACCCTTCCCCAAAATGTCATAAAAATTAATTGAGAACCTTTGGACATATCGTTGTAACAGACATGAAATTTGATCAGTTCTTCCGTAGCCTATTGTCCACTGTTCCACAGCATTTCATTGACATTCATTGCGAACTTTTGGAGATATCGTGTGGACAGTCATGAGCGTGCACATAAATGTAATTGAAAAAAAGATCTTTCCATCCCAAATAAATTCCTGGATCCGACCCAAATATTACCCCCTCTTTCTTACCCCTTTGCCCACCCTTCACAAAATTTCATTGACATCCATTCAGTACTTTCTGAGATATCGTGTGGGCAGACGAACAGACGAAGAGAAGAACATATACCTCTTTCCAACTTTGTTAACAGGGATAATCATTAATCTATTAAATGATTTGACATAAATTTGACATAGTTGTTGTTTTGTTCTTGTTGATAATGATCTAAATATACTTGGTCATGTATGAGACAAAAGAATGTTTAATCGAATATTACATTTTTCATTTAGTGAAGCATATCTATGCTTTCCGTTTTCTATGAGATTTTACATTTATGTATTGGAGCAAATATTGTATCTGTATAACAAATAAATAAATCATTTTCAAATAATCAGGTAAAAATTATGTGTGTGTGTGTGTGAGAGAGAGAGAGAGAGAGAGAGAGAGAGAGAGAGAGAGAGAGAGAGAGAGCACGCCCGTACTTGTGTGTGTGGGTACATCAATAAGTCCTTAGCGTAATGATAAAAAGCATTTACTCTACACAACAAATATTCATTTTTCAACATAATCCCCTTCCTGGTCAATACACTTAACACAACGCTTCTCCATTATTCGCATAGCTCGAATATTATACAGTGAAAATTTCAGATCAAAATTCATCTAATAACTATGTCAGACTACGAACTTATTGATCCACACTTGTATATCTGTATTTGACATGCAAGTAGTATTTGACGCAAAGTCGATTGCTAGATGTTGGAGTGTTGGCATTTTGTAGAAGTCGTAATAGTAGTAACTGTAAGTTTATAGTTGACTATTGGATGGAGGTGGCATTTACTATTCTGTGGCGGTCGAATCGGAATTCACCAGGTTTGGTCGAGGCCGAGTTGATGTCACAAGGTCGTATACTTGAGATTCAGCCGAGGTCGGCTGACGGACAGGTCGGCATGACGGACTACTGCTCTGGGTGTGGAGGCGCTCTTTTGGAATTGTAATATCAGCTTAGATGACATTGAGCTCGTGAAGAAATGAGAATACGTACATTGTGCTGAAATGAAGAATACAATAGTGAAGAAGTTCATAATTGAATGGATGAGTTCACACTAGAGTTGGCTTGTAGTCATGTTGGTGTTGGTAGTTGTTGAATTGAAAGTTTGTATTGCCTCTTTGCTATGGATGAGTAACATTGTGGAGTTCGTGATAGGTTTATGCTATTATTAGCTTCAGTGACCCGAGTCACTACTGGGATTGTATGATGTGAGGAAGTCTGTTAACCTCAGGGTCACTCCATTGCTGTGTCATTACTCATTGAACGCTGGTGTGCCTTCGTATTTATGGGCAAAAAGAGGCTTAGATAGGCTCCAGAGAGTTCTGGTAAACGGTCTTCTGCGGTGTTTTGATAAGACGCAAAAGTCCGTTCGTCCGCATGTGACAGCCTACAGCAAAGACCACACAAGATAGCACCATGACATTTTCGGTGTGTACCAATGTGAAAGGTTTTTAGAAAATTAGTTTTTTGAAAATCAACCTCCTAAAATGGACATATTTCGGCTATAGAGAGTAAAAGGAAGAATGACTGTTTGGTTTTTTAAGCGGGGTACATTTAAAAGAATTTCCGAGATCATAAAAAAAACTTACAAAGTCACAAATATCACTTTTTAAAAACAAATTGAATTAAACACTATCTAGTCCTGGCGATGTAATAGGGTTCCTTAGGAATCTTTTAGTTGACTAATGAAACCAACTGGACATGCTAGAGGGACCTTTAGTGATTCAAAATAACTTGGGTAGACATTTCAGATTAAGTTGCGAATAAACTCTAGGTTTCGATGTGGTGACCTTGTCAGAAAAAAAGATTTCATCAAATATGGGTACATTGTATATTGTTGGAAAGGAGATTTTATGCTAAGTAAAGTTTACAAACGAATCATATGCCCCATATCAATTCATTTTGATCTATTTACAATCAAATGTCATAAACCCTTGTTTTAAAAATGAAACACCTGTGTGGGCTGATAGCTAAGACGTGGGGGAGATAATTGTGCAGGGATCCGCTACGAAATATAATCACTTCTTCCGTAGCCTATTGCCCACTCTTCCACAAGATTTCATTAAAGTTCATTGAGAACTTTGGGAGATATCATGTGGACAAGCAAATAACTTTTGGGGTTGCTATTGTGTGTTGCAGACAGTTAGCTAGGACCATGATTTCTTTTGTAGCATATTGCCCACACTTCCACAAAATGTCATGGAAATTCATTGTGAAATATTGTGTGGACAGACAGAGAACTTTTGCAGATATTGCGTGGTGGGGACAGATAGCTACAATGTGAGGGAAGTAATTATGCATGGATCCGCAAATTTAATCACTTCTTTCATAATCTATTGCAAACGCTTCCACAAAATGTTATTCAAATTCATTGAGAACTTTTGGAGATATCATGTAGACAGACAGAGAACCTTTGGAGATATTTTGTGGTTGCGGGCAGTTAGCTAGGACGTAGGGGAGATAATTGTGCATGGATCCGCTCCTAAGTTTCATGACTTCATTTGTAGCCTATTGACCACCCTTCTATAAAATTCCAGGTCTCTCTTGCATGTCCAATTGGTTTCATTGGTTGACTCATAAATTCCTACGGAACCCTATTACAGCGCCAGGATTAATCTGATTTCCATCTATCAATCTACTTTAATACTTTTGACAGCATTATAACCCCCCTCCCCCGTTAGGGTGGGTATTGACTTTAGTATTTATAATGTTCTTCCCTCATTTTTCTATTACTTACTGGAACTTGCTGTTTCAATCCCGTGTGTTTGTAAAAAGAGTGAGGGTGATCGTTACAGTTAAATCAATTGAAACAACGAATGAAAACGATGAAACAAATATCCAGTTTATCAGAAACATCGGGAAATGATTGCATAAAAACTTGATCCACATGCAGTGGCAGCGCAAGGTCCGAATGCGACCCACCCCCTACCCACCGCAATTTTTTAAAGATTATTATATTATAGATATTTTTGGATTAGTTTTCAGATCAGGGTTCCTCAGATATATTGCGCCCCAGAGCTCCGCCCACCCCGTTGCGGGGTCTGCGGGTCCCACGCACCGCCTCTGTCTACATGAATATATTAGGAAAGCAGGAAACTCGGCAGATTACATGGGTAAGTTACTGAGATCAATGAACCATAACGGACTTGGGGAAATTGGACACAAATTGCTTCCTTTTTCGCTGGTATTGTTAGCTTTTGCCGTTCAGATAACTAAACTATAAGGTCCTCTATTTTGTATGTTCCACGCATCACTCAAGTTCATAGCTATGTGCTTTCAGAAAAATCTGGTATCTTTCGGAAAATAATAATTCTTGCAACTTACAGACATTAAATCCAAGTAACATGAAACAGTCAGTCATTTATCAAATCCGGGAAATATGGTGAATTATTTTAACTTTCTTTGTGCTCATGGGGCGTCATGGGGCGTCTTAAACTGAATAAATCTTCTTTTTTTTTCTTCTTACTGATCTTCACTTATTTTATATCTAAATGTATTTGCAAATGGAGTATGATACCGTATAAGGCGTTTGACTTTTTTGACTTTTAGTAAACATGTGATGTGAATGGTTACACCATGTTAATTACAATTGAGAGTTGTTTGACTCAAACAAGAATGATAAAAGAAAACCATGAAGATGAGAGAAAAACGAAAACAATTGATGGCAGTGATCTCTTTTTGCCATTAAATACTATATTTTCTTAAAGTTTAATATATATAATAATTATACTAGCTTAACCTATCGAGCGGCTTTCAGCTAGTTCCTGCGGAAGCCCCACCCGGCCTCCTCTGAGAGGGACCATAGGACACGGTAGCTGAAAATCCTGCTCTCGGGCGGTTTCCAGCTAGTATGTATCTGTATATTGAAGGAAAGTAAGGGTTCAGTTTAGCATTATAATTACATTGTAAATAGAACACCCTCTTTAAAACCCTTTTTAAATTATTTTTAAAAAACAAATAGTCCAGGTCTTCCGCGAGATCCAATGAGTATGCATACCATATTTAGTTGAGCTACGCCAAAGCTGAGCCAATGAACGGGAAGCCAGGGTTCAGTTTCGCGTTATAATTATATGTAAATAGAACCCCGCTCTAAAACCCTTGACAAATAGTCCAAGTCCTTCCCCTAGGACCGCTAAGTATGTATACCAAATTTGGTTGAGCTGCGCCAATGTTTAAGGCAGTGACAGACAGAGCCATTGGTTTTATATAGATGAGTTTAATAAATCGTGAAATAAAGTCTTCACGTTATTTATACAATTTCTTTGAAACAATGATAGTCAAAATGAGATGTAAAAGAATATTAGTGTATCTTCTTCCAGGGAGTGAGCAACGAAGAAGATTGTCCAGTTCGCTACTAAGAGAAATGCAATTTAATGCCATTCGTTTTTATAAATCAGTTCGAATCTATTACTAGCTTTAATCAACCGTTTGAGGTTTGGTAATTTTCGCATATAAGATTTCTCGGGTACGTACTTAGCATCTACTCAGTGGCCGGGCCCCATGGGACAGGGGTGCAGCAGATGCATCGCACCGGGTCCCGGAAGGCCAAGGGGGCCCCGGATTCTCTTGGGTATAGCTGTGTATCGAAACTTTAAGTCGATACGATATGTCCATTAATAAATTGCTTGACTCGTTTACCGGCGAGCGAACATAGTATGGCGAGCTAAAAGGGTTATACCAGATGAAAACAGGATGGCTACTGGACGAGGGTGTTTGTGCAGTGTGTGTGTTGGGGCGAAAACAGCTTTCCATATAATTCGTCTCGCATGCCGTGCTCACTGGTTTCCAGAAACAAACGGTCATTAAAACTTATTGTAAGCATCAAATGGTAACGTTGAACAGTAACGTTAGTGTCAAATACTGGTCCCCTTTGCAATGAGTCATGTCCATTGTCACATGGGTACCCGTTCACCCAGTTCTGTTCGATCAGAGTTATCATAAAATCAATTAGAAAACTCAAATGGCAATGGGCAGGCCATGCTGCAAGAATGTCAGACAACCACTGGACATCACCACTCACAACAAGGATCCCCAGAGATCATATGGAGAATTGCAGCCGGCAGAAAATAAGATGGCGTGACGATTTAGACATGTTCAGGAGATATTGGCGCCGTGACGCCCGCGATAGAGAGATCTGGCGATTCTTGGGGAAGGTATATGTCCAATGGTGGTGGTGGTGGTGGTGATGATGATGATGATAATGATGATGATAATGATGATGATGATGATGCATTTCGCTCATTTCTAATTTGGAGACATTGAGCCTCCTCTTACTAAGCAAGTTCAATGTTAGCGTTCTCAACTCTTTTATGTTGTCCACTTTCAGAGCCGCCCCATTAAAGAAAAATAATGAATTTTATTCAGATTTCCTAGACTCCTGGAAGGATATAAACTTGGACATAGGGGCTCGTAGCGGCCGTCTTCACTCCTTGAAGATCAGAAGAGAAATGATAAAGCAGTTTTTTTCAAATAGATAGGATCGAAGCAGAAAATCCCAGTAGCTAAAAATGAAATAGGCGGCAAAACATTAGAAGATATTTTCCGTCCAATCAGAAGTGCTGCTGAGTGGCCATCTCCAAATCTCTATCTGGAGTCCGTTTGGGCCCTTTAAATACAGTGCTTTCAGCGAGGCTTGTCAGACGTGATAATGGTCACCGAGGTTAACAGGATGTTCCCCCACATCATTCACATCCTCGCTACTCACATTGACCAAACTCACTAACCTCTCCACACACATCAATGCAACGATTCAAATATTCACTACTCATGCGACGATTCATCAAAACACCACTTTCAAGTCAACTTTAGTCAGAACTTATCTCAACCACTAAAAGAATTTTGTTTCGGCAGAAAATCGACACCTGATGGAGAAAAAAATTAGCATATAAAAGTTTCGAAGAAACGACCGAGAACCTAAAAGTAAACAAAAAATAACTTCGAAACATTGCGATATTCTACTTAATAATTAATGAAAATTGGTTTCCGTTTCGCTTGACTGAAATTTGGTCTTTTTTCTTTCTAGCAAAGCCAAGAACAAACTTAAGAACTAGTTTAATTACGTTTTTAAAATAGGGTGTCGATGTCTACTGGATTATTTCAGTCGCAAAAAATCATTTTATAATATAATATGTTATTTATCATCCTGTTCTTCCAATGTTGTTATTTAAGATGTAAAAAAAACTATTTTTCAGAAATTTTACTGCTCTTTCTTTCGTGTTTTAACCTCTAAATGGTAAAAACAAATATTGTGTTGTAAGATTGAGGCAATTGTCTACATGGACTCCTGGATCTCGCTCCACTTCGGGCATCTCCAGCGTATGTACTTGTTTGTGATTGGAATTTTTTGTCGGTATCTATATGTCGTTTGGATCCTTTTCTGGGATATTTGGGAGTAAAGGAGTTGTTTTATTAATTTCTATTTTGCTATGATAAATCATTCGCCATTGCTATTGTTACTATGTGGCTCGTATTCTTATTTCTTTACGAGCTACAGTACTAAGCTTATTTAGTGCCACTGGGTACATTCAATTTCTTTCTACTCTTGTTCAGTAGCCAATTCCCTGCTTAGCCTGCTACTACAATCCGGGGGGGCTAGACACTCTGTACAAAGCAGCCAGATACGCAAATATCGTACCAACCTCGACGACTGGTGACCGGTCTTGAGTCTGCAAAATGCTGTCCTCGATATTACTGCATAAACTGGTGATCAACATCCAACCTCCATAAATTGATAACTCTGACACCAGACATAACTTCTATATGACTACAGCTCCAGCTTTTCAAAGTTATGGCAGTCACTCTCCTAATACTTGTTATTGAACGCAGTAAGCAGGCAGAAAGCAGACAGAGAATGGCATGATATCAGAGTAGACAAAGTAGATAATAATAGAGATTCTCAGAAAAACAAGGTCTGAGGATAAGAAAATTGATTCTAATCCTTTTATATGACCATAAATATAAACTGCTACATTTGAAGACGATGTTTTCGGTCCTTTAGACTGTGAAATCAAGAAATAATAAACCTTAAATTGGAAGCTGTTTTCCGCCTTTACGTCATTTCAAAAAACGTTGAGATGAACTACCTCATTTGCATAAAAGAAAATGGCCGCCAGCA
>VCCN01002162.1:2381640-2414475 GCA_006491835.1 Architeuthis dux | reverse complement strand
GTTTACAAATACTTTTCTACAAAAATAAAAGATATTAATCAAATGCGAAGAAGTTGGTTACAAAACTCAACCTTGAAGTTGAATTCCTTTCCGTTCGTTGTATTCATTTTTTCTTCTCGTTCGTCCTTATAAAGAGGGGAAATTTTCTCTGTGTGTGTGTGTACGCGCATGCGCAGGCCCCCAGGGCGTAATTTTTTTTACCAATCCTCACCAAGTTCAGACAGGACGCGAAGTACCCCCCCCCCATAGGGTTTTAGTGGGGGTTCAATTTACAATGTAAGTTTATGCTAAATTGGTCCCTCAGTTTGTGTCCGACAGTGTTCACGCTTGTTTTTCGAAAATTCAGACTTTTTTTTAGTTATCATCGCCAAACAAAGGGCGAGAGAAGTAACTTATTCATTGATTACCCCTTTATTTAACAAAAAGAAAAAAAAACTGTCGCTTCACGCTTGGGTACGCAACTGTTTAGTTCAGGTGTGCGTCTTCGTCTACTTGATTTTTATCAACTTATGTAAAAGGTCCGGTTATTTAAATGTATTCTATCAAATTATCGTCTACACATCCCTTGTTAATATTTAAAAATTAGAATTGGTATCTTTTCTTAAATGTAATTATTTTGTTTTTTTATCGTTAGATATTCTTAATTTGTATATTTTTTTTTATTTCAAAGTGAAAAATGATAAACCCTTGAATATCTTTTCTTTTTTTAAAATGAAATATTTATTTATTTCGTTATTGTGGTGAGTAAGTGCTTCTTGGGCTACTTCAAATAACTGCGGTCATTAACTTCGAAAATAGTTTCCTATCGCCGATCACTAACTATACAAACGTTAATTTTCAGTTAATTTTCATATGAGCAACGACCTTGCATTGGCAATGGTAAGCCACGTGCTTTTATGAAATCTCCCAGTCCCAAGATTGTTTATTGTTGCCTAGCAACTGCTGAGAAACGCTAGCAACACTGACTGGGGATTTTGTTTGAATTCCCTCTCAGAAACACAGCAACATCTAATAATTATTACGACTGTAGAATTAGAGACAGATTTGATTAAACAATAATAATGGAACCGATGAACAACGACTCAGGTGGTGGTAAAATGGAACTTCTGTAAGTTTTGTTTCAAGTTTTGCGCTATCTTTTTCATTTCTTTTTTGTGTTGTAGACGCAAATTAGAATTAGGTAAAAAGTAGGTATGTCTGTCATTATTGTAATAAAGTGTGGAAAATTATACTTTTTGATTCATTTGATTTGAGATTTTTGAAAGTTTTTTCATTTCTTTTTTTGATTTTGGAAAGGATACTACTCAAAGGGTTAAACTAAACATTTATAAATTCGAACGATCATCGTGAAAAAATGTTTAAATGTTACGGTGTTGATATCAAGGGACATAAATCAGTATTTGAGTTGATTTGTATAACCTGTAGGACAAAACACCCACACTTGAAGTGCGAAGCCGGACAAAAAAAACCAAAAGCCAAAAATGTCAGTGATCGGTGACAGCATAATTTTTTACCTGGTCTCATATTCAGTAATAGTTTGGATGAGGTTCACAAAGAAATTATGGTCGCAAGAAAGGGGAAGTAACTAGTATAAGACGCTGTAAATATCATTACGGAACAAATGAAAGCAGAAAGATTTTAAATTTAAAACTGTATTTTATTAGATTTATTCACAAGGGTTAGTGTTTACGGTTAGGGTTAGGGTTAATGTTTAGGGTTAGGGTTGTGGTTAGTGGTTAGGGTTGGGTTTTTTTTGTATTTGCAAATTTCATATTTGTAACTCCAAAACGAATATACAGTAGAAAGTAATATCATGATAAAATGGTTGAATAATCTTCTTCACACAAACCCCTCAAAGTGTTGTGTTTGTACCAAATTGTCTGTGTAATTTATGCTTTTATCATGTATAGCATCTATACTAGTTACCTCGCTTTTTTTGCGAACCTCAACCAAACAATTACCCTCACATTCTAAAGATATAGACTTTTAAAGCTATTTATTTTGACGCATCCAAAAATTGAAAAGTGATACCACATACTTTTATACAACACTGACCTTTTTATTCTTCAATGTACTTTTCTCCTTTATTCTTTTAACGATTATGAAATAAACAAGAAATAGTCATTAAAATATAAAGCAGAAAAGTACTTCGAAGAATTAAAAACGTCAGTAGCGTTTAAAAGAAATAAACAAGAACAAATTGTATGTGGTATCACTTTTTAATTTTTGGATGTGTCAAAATAAAAAGGCTTTAAAAGTGTAAGTATATCTTTAGAATGTGAGACTAGATAAAAAAAATTATACTGTCACCAATCACTGAAATGTTGAGGTTTTGGGGGTGTTTATCTGGCTTTGCACTTTAAGTGTGGAGGTTTTTCCCTTGGGGGTTTTGTCTGCTACCCATAATCTGCTCCCATATATAAACAGCACCTCCCAATAGAGCTTCAATTTCAAATGAAAAATGCATTATCCCATGTATACAAATATGTATTAATCACTGCTACTAAAGTTTAGGTTATTCATATGTTCACACATTTATATGTATCTATGTATCCGGACTTCACCAAGCCCTAACTGTTCATAGTAGAAACTTGAAATTTTGCACACACACTCCCCTCAATGAGTAGGGAAAATGGTATGTTTGTTATCTATCTATCCATCTGGACTTCGGCCAGACCTAACCGTTGATAGTAGAAACTTGAAATTTTGCACGCACACTTTTTTGTTTTTTGAAAATTCTCCTCCAAAATAGGGTTTTAGTGCAGGTTCAATTTTCAATGTAAGCTTATGTTAAATTGGTCACTAGTTTGTGCCCGTTTGCTTTTTTGAAAATTCAGACATTTTTTAGTGATCACAGCCTAACTTGTTAATTGATCACCCCCAACACAGCATATGGGTGGCAGTGATTCATAATTTCCCTTGGAATGCTAGTAACAATTATGTTTCCATAGATAATACACTCCTGGATTTTTTGCTGAACATTTTCGGAAAAAAATGCGGATTATATTTGGTGAAATGCGGTACCTAATCAAATCTCTTTTGCTGTAACAATTCAAAAATAAATAAAACAAATTTTTACCAATTATTTTTCGAAGCAAGTTTAAACTCAGTAAACCCTAAAGCAGTAAACAACTCAAAACACCAAGCCTCAAGTTTAAACAAATATTTATTTACTGTCTCATAAACTTTATTTGTCAGATGTCAAAAAGAAATCACAATAATCACTGGCATATACCATTATTACCTTAATGAAAATGTGTCATGTACTTTCATTGCTTTAATGATTTTAAAGATATCATCAGCAGCAGCAGCAGCCATCATAAGTCCACTGCTAGACAAAGGCCTTTCCCATCTCCTTCCATGATGACCGTGATTGTGCTAATTACGTCTTACCAACAAACATTTCTACCTCATCCTTCCATCTTGTGTCTGGTGTTTTCCTACTCTGTTTACTGTCCCATGGGCACCAATCTGTTGATCGTTTCCCACATCTATTGTCATCTTTTCTTGTTAGGTGACCAGCCCATCTCCATTTTTATGCTTAATTAGTTGTATAATATCCTTCATTCTAGTCCTTTCCCTGATCCATGTTGATCTTTTTTTTTGTTGCTTAATTATTCGTATAATATCTTTCACTCTAGTCCACTCTCTGATCCATGTTGATCTTTTTCTATCTCTTAGAGCTATCCTTATCATTGCTCTTTCCGTGGCTCTCTGTGCGATTCTAAATTGGTTCTCAGTTCATTTTGTTAATTTCCATGTTTCGCATCCATAAGTCATAGCTGGTATTATGCATCCACTGTATAGTTTACACTTTAAGCACATTAGCAAAGTGCTCTTCAATATGTCTCTATTCATGCTGATTACCTTCCAATCTATCATTATGCATCGTTTATTTTGCTTTCATGGTCTTTCTCTAACTTTATTACCTGTCCAAGATAGATGTATTCGTCAACCTCTTCTAGAGCTTCTCCCTCTATCTTTATGATCTTTTGGGGGACTTTATCATTGAACATTACTTTTGTCTTTGTTCTATTCATCTTTAAGCCTACTTTTTTACTTTCTCTATTTAGATCAGTCAACATGTTTTGTAATTCTTCTGATGCTTCTGACGTGACATGGAAAAGTCATCAGCAAATCTTAAGTGGTTTAAGTATTCTCCATTTATGTTTATTTCCATTCAGTCTTAAATAAATACTAAGAAAGAAGGAAGATTAACTAACTGTAGCATCCCTACTTTTACATATAATAACCATAAAACAGCTGATTCGTGAATTAAGGTGATTAAATAAGATTATAGAAAAGCGATTAAACGTAATTTTTTTAATTGTAGTTTTGGCCACTGATTTCTCATAAACGAACCAACAAATAGTCTTGATTAATTGAATATTTAAAATTCATAATTCATAAATGAATAGATTTATTTCATTAATTCTTCTACATGAAGCTGAAATACAGCATTTAAAGTTGATTTAAACCTTGATTAGTGCAATTTTGATTAATGAAGCTTTTGATTTATATTAGTACAGTTACTGTATTGGTGTACAACTTAATGTAACTGAATATAAGTTGAAAACAAAAACACATTGAATTATAATAAGACTTTGAACAGTGTGGTTTTGATTAGTGCAGATTTCTCAAATATTCCTTGATTATTTTTATCATTGTTACTCATATAGAAAGCAACAAACGGCATTTTTATTTTAACAAAGAATCATAACTTTTTCAGATATGAGTATTCATTTAAAAAGAAATGCTTATCTACATGCCTTTTCCAATTAACATTTAGTATTGACATATATTCAATTGTACTAACGTTTTGTATTAATATATATTCAGGTACATATATATAGAGGTAAATCAATAAGTGTGTAGCCTAATGGTGAACAAAGCATTCATTTTACACAACAAATTTTTATTTTTCAACATAATCTCCTTCCTTGTGAATGCACTCAACCTAATGCTTCTCCATAGATCATATAAATTGAACATTAAACAGAATTGTGTAAACAAATTTTTTTTTGCTGCTTAATTATTTGTATAATATCCTTCACTCTGGCCCATGTTGATCTTTTTCTATCTCTTAGAGTTATTCCTAGCATTGCTCTTTCCTTGGCTCTCTGTACTATTCTAAGTTGGTTTTCA
Source organism: Architeuthis dux (assembly GCA_006491835.1). Lineage (NCBI taxonomy): Eukaryota > Metazoa > Mollusca > Cephalopoda > Oegopsida > Architeuthidae > Architeuthis > Architeuthis dux. Next base: position 2,409,330 of record VCCN01002162.1, on the reverse strand, counting down.
GCTCGTTTTACTTATTAGTACAGAAACTGATTTATTTTTATTAATAAATATAAGTATAAATATTAATATATTTAAATTTACACTTGTCTTGTGACATCTTTTTTCAGTTTGTATCCACTTTATGTCCAATCTGTGTCCACTTAAATATGTTGGTATGATTTATTGTCAAAGTAATCACTCAATTCTTGTTTTTCTTTACTTGCAGATGGAGCAAAAATTACAATGGCTCTAAAATCGACTACATTGACCAGCAGAGCTACTGTTATTTGAATGGAAAGAATCTCATCACATCTGGCGATGAAAAGTCATTTGTGTTTCCAGGCAAAGGAATCTCTGCTTTTGCTGTACATAAACTCAACAAACACATAGCAATTGGTTCCCGTGGATTGAACCCAGATATTTACATTTACAATTTTCCTTCATATGAGACTTTCATCACCCTACCATGTATGTTACCAAACTATGCACTTATGAATGAATCTAAAAGAAATTTCTGAATATTCTAGAAAATTCAAGCAACATTCTGAAATGTCGGCTGATATTTCAATAAAATACAATTGTTGAAATCTTTTTAATTTTCTCTAAATTTCCCTAGCTGTTTATTTAACCCATGATATCACAGGTAGGATTTATCAAACAAATGAATCAAAAATTCCATTTTACTTTAATGGTTACATATATAGTGACACAGCCAATTCTCTTGAAAAAGGAAAAATGAAACAATAATCATGGTTGTATTTTAGCACTGACTTCATTTGAACCCAGTATAAATAGGCTAGTTTTCTTATCACTACCCATTGACTTTACTGCTATTTCACTAAAAATTATATATATATATTAGCCTCAGTCAGTTTCTGCAGTAATAAACTAAATATTTATGGAGTTAGAGAAAACAAATTGATGATTAAACACTAAATTTTGCAATGTTTTACTAAATTCTGTTTAAGAGTTGGCAATCAATCTGTATGCTGTGCATTGGAAATTGGGTAAAAAGGATTGACAGTGGTTAGAAATGAAGGCTTCATTATTGATAGTTTAGGCCTATTATATATATAATTCCTACCTAAAACTTTCAAGACATTTATGTTCATAAAATAGAATTAAAGATTTATTAAATTGACTATTTTGTTTATTCATCTATTTGGAATAAAAGACTTTTGGATGGCAGCATAAATAGTACACATCAACTTACAAGAATTATTTTCACACTGTATATACAAATTAGCAAAGTATGAAGAACTATGCTTATAATTTCATGATTGTGCTTCCACTATATTTTGCTCAATGGTTTGTAAATAAAGAGAAGGGTTTCTATTGTTTATCATTCCTTACATTATGCTGTCTATTGTCTGGTTTCATTGATAGTATTGATCTGTGACTCTTTTGGTAATGATAACTGTTGCTAATGTCACTTATTATACAGTATTGCACATAAATAAGTACACTCCTACCACTTTTTTATAGAAATCTAATCTTCTAAACCAAACATAGCAGGATTTTATTATTTCTAGTGGAACATTTTACAATCAAAACGGATATTATCAAGTATTATTCATGACCAAACTCTACAGCATTGAAACTCTGTTGCCAAAAATATGAATAAGTTGCCGTCCAAAGATGAGTACAACACTACGAAAAAATATTTTTGGCAACAGAGTTTCAATGCTGTAGCATTTGGTCATAAATAATACCTGAAAATATCCATTTTGATTGTGTAATGTTCCACTAGAAATAATAAAATCCTGCTATGTTTTGTTTAGAAGACAATTAGTTTTCTATTAAAAAGTGGTGGGGGTGTACTTATTTATGGGCGATACTGTATATAGATACTATCTGGCCAGCTGCAAACTTCATTTGATAACACCAGTTGGAGAAATGTTTTTTTTATTTTAGTTAACAAAATAGCAATATCCTCCCTATATATCTTTGACCGTGTCACTTATCACCACTTCTCACTCCTTGTCATTCTGTCACTGTATTGAATATATTTAAACAACTGCGCAGGTGAATATGAGTGTTTATAATGCAATGCTGCAACAATTCAGTGTCATGTAAAGGAAAGGAAGCTTGAAATATATTTGTCCTTATTACTTTAGAAGACAATGTAATCCTATCTTTTTTCCTAATTCAGTCAGGTTCAATTTTAATGTAGATTTATCACCAAACATAATTTATATTTTCCAACTCATGAAGTATGCTTAGTACAGACAGCACATATATGTATATGAATGCGTACCTGTGAAAAACTCAACAATATCTAAGTAATTTTAAAGTTTGAAGTAACCAGAAATCTTTTGAGAAGTGTACAATATGTTTCTTTTGTTAATTTCAGCTTGTGCTAAACTGGAGTACTGTATCCTTGCCTTCTCCTCCAGTGATTACCTGGCCAGTATGTCTGGCATTCCAGATTTTCAGCTGTGCATCTGGTAAGATCCTTTTCAATACTTCCTAGCTTTATAGAATTTCTTCCTTTACCGTTAAACTTTGGAGCTTCTTTCAAATAGAAGCTGTTAATCTGACCAGTCTTCAAAGGATCTGCAACATTCATGTGTTTTTAATCACCACTACCCACAACACTGGTTTATAGCTGGGTTTAGGTTATTCATGTGTTCTGACATTTATATCTATCTATATATCCAGACTTCGCCCAGTGGTGTAGCAAGGGTTCTCAGCACCCGGGGAGCAAAAATAATTTTGGTGCCCCCTCCCTAAAATGTTTTGATTATTTATTTTGTGACTCATTACCCACTTAATGACAATAATACGAAGAATCAAATACCATCTTACTAGGCCTAAAATAAAGTCACACTATAACATTTAATTAGTATAAATTGAATTAAAATATTACTTATTTTATTAAACAAATTTTTATCTGACTATTCCTATCCAGAAAACCAAAATTGTGACTTTTCTTCCTATTACGTTTTTTGGTTGGCTCAGGGTAATACTACATTGTGACTTTTGTTCCATGACTTTTATTCCGGGATTCTTTTTTAAATATATTGTAGACTTTGCACCCCTTCACACTTGCGCCCAGAGGCAACTGCCCACTGCCCCGTCACCCCCCCTCTTGCCACGCCACTGACTTTGCCCAGCCCTAACCACACCAGGCTTGTTAATCACTGCTAACCACAACACTGGTTTATTCCTGGGTTTATGTTATTCATGTGTTCTGACATTTATATGTCTCTATGTATCCAGACTTCACCCAGTCCTAACCATTCATAAAAGGAAGATTAATTAACTTGAACCTTTGTAAATGAATACTGTTTTTTGTCAAACTCCAGAGTAGAAACTTGAAATTTTGCACAAACACACTCCCCTCAATGAGTAAGGAAAATGCTTCTTTTTTTTTGTTGAAAATTCACCCCCTAAATAGGTTTTTAGAGGGGGGTTCAATATGCAATGTAAGCTTATGCTAAATTGGTCACTAGTTTGTGCCCCTTGTTTTTTGAAAATTCAGACCTTTTTTAGTGATCGCAGCCCAACTTTTTAATTGATCACCCCCAACACAGCATATATGTGTGATTCATAAATTCCCTTGGAATGCTAGTTTTTGTTTTTTTTCTAATTTGGATAACTTTAATTCCATTATCTAAATTTATTTTTTTTAAATTTTGCATGGTTTAAATATCCAAGCAATAAAAAGAAAATTAGGGTCTTGCCGTAATGAAATATGCAGGATCATATATTATACGAGCTGGAAACTATATTAAATATTTAACTAAGTTCAGTATTTGATCAGAAACTAAACATAATTACATCAAAAATAAAATAAAACTATTGTCAGCATGCCGTGTTGGGGGTGAGCAATTAAAAAATTGGGAAAAGGGGTGATCAATGAATAAGTTACTTCTCTCACATTTTGTTGAGCAGTGATTACTAAAAGTCTGAATTTTCCCAAAACAAGTGGATACAAACTAAGAGATCAATTTAGCATAAACTTACAAGACTGAATCTGAATTCTATTGCATCAGCTGCAGTGGTAATCAAATATATTAGATGATCAGGTGGATTTGTATTGTGCATTGATCTGAAATGTACCAGGAAATGTTGCTATAATAGATGACTGGGAAAAATAAAGGAAGTGTATTTTCAGTGTTCTGGCAAACATAACTTATTCAAGATGAAAATTACTGTTTTCCCACTTGTGCATTCAATACTCTTCAGGGGATCCCTTTTTTCTAAAGCCATGTTGGCTGGGGCTTAGAATATATGCTGACTGCATCCCCTACAGAGGGGTAAGATCCCCCCCAAACAGGGGCCCAGCCCTGTCAGCTGAGACCTAGAATACGCTGACTGCATACCCTGCAGAAGGGTAAGACCCCCACCCCCCCAGACAGGGGCCACCTGTTTTTTCACCAAAGTTGCAAGACTCTAGTTTTTTTTTTAAATAACCTTTCACCAAAGTCGCAAGACTCTATTTTGGGGGAATATTAAACTGATTTCAGCATTAAATGACCCATCAAGGGTTGATATGCCGCTAAACAAATCAATCAATCAATCTTTTTTCTAAAGATTTCAAAAGCTTTAAATATCTTTCTTAAATGATCAAACAAAATGTGCACATACTGCATTTAAGAATCTTTTAAGACATAAATCAAAAGATCTACTGAATATAATTGGGTACCTCTATTGGGTCTTGTGATTCAGTATATTTCTTATAGGAATTGGTTAAACATAAGCAGAAAAACTAAAACATTTCTTGTTGATTTTAAAGTCTGTGATTACTGGGGAGTTCAAGACAACTATGGTTGAGCAGATCTGTAGATGGTTGACAATAAGATTGAACATGCTCTATATTTGAGCAATAATATGATTTCAGTAATCTATTAAATAGCAAAATGTCTTCAATGTCTTAAAAACAAATCAATACAAGACTGGCTGCTGCAGGGTCAAACTCCACTTCTACTTCTATTCCAACTGAAGATGATTACAGCAACTTTTGTATGTAATAAATAAATTTGTAAATACATAAGACTTGTCAGTTTGGCTCAGTTGGTAAGAGAGCCTCCTAGCAATCACTTGGTTGTGATTTCAAATTGCGGTAGGGAAATGTTAATTTTCTATCTGTTTGGTTTAACGTGATGGGATAGACAAACTTTACTCCCCTAAAATTGTTGAGGATTGTTATCAGTCTTATTATTGTTCTTGTTCTTCTTGCTACGGGGAAAAAACAAAGTCAACTCCCACTGAGACTGGAGTTTGATAAAAAAAACACTATTCATTTACAAAAGTTAATTAATCTTCATTCTCTTCTAGATGTTAATATTTGTAGAGATGTTGATTTTGACCTTAGAATGAGTATATAGTACAAAGAATTCTCAGAATGTATTAAAATCCTTTAGCATATGTAGGTACGTCAATGAGTCTGTAGCCTAATGAAAAAAAATCATTTATTTTACGTAACATATATTTGATTTTCAAAATAATCTCCTTCCTTGTCAATTTACTTGACCCAGCATTTCTCTATAGATCACATAGATTGAATATTATACAGTAAAAATTTCAGATCAAAATTCAGCTAATAACCGTGTCAAACCTATTGATCCACCCTCATAGAATTTGCTAAAAGCCACACATTGTCCTGTTATTGAATCTATTATATGTTATATCTTTTGCAGGAACTACAAAGAGAGCATTCAGATATGTTCCATGAAGATGCCAGATGAGATTCCAACAAGTTTGTCCTTCAACTATGGCAGTTGGCGCCAACTGGGTGTTACTTATACCAACAAAATTTATTACTGCAATATTGTCAGATGTCATACTTACCATGAACTTCATTGCAAGTAAGTTGTTTAGAAATGTACAAAAATATTTCACTTATTTGTTTAAATTACACATATAGATATACAGTATCACCCATAAATGACTACGCCCCTACCAGTTTTTTATAGAAAGTTAATTTTCTTCTAAACCAAATATAGCAGGATTTTATTATTTCTCGTGGAACATTACACAATCAAAATAGATATTATCAGGTATTATTTATTACCAAACTCTACAGCATTGAAACTCTGTTGCCAAAAATATGAATGCCATCCAAAGATGAGTACAACACTAAGAAGAACAAATTTTGGCAAAAGAATTTCAATGCTGGAGAGTTTGGTCATGAATAATACCTGATAATATACATTTTGATTGTGTAATGTTCCACTAGAAATAATAAAATCCGGCTATGTTAGGTTTAGAAGACAATTAACTTTCTATTAAAAAGTCGTAGGGGTGTACTTATTTATCAGCGATACTGTATGTCACTGAAGATGTTTGTTTGAAAAAAGATATTTATTCTAATACAAAATTTAATCTGGCTTTTTCTTCTATGAAATTATAAATCAGATTTATTATTACATATTTTGTTAATCTTATATTATTACTTGTGTAACTTGATTATCTGAGAGTTGTACTTGGAAAGATTAACTTTGGTTCTCGGAATAAAACCTGGGGTTTCTGAAGGAAAAATATATATGTGTCAAGTGATTTAACTTGATGATTGGAGTGTGTGAGTGAAAAATACATATGTATCCATTACAAATGCACTGCATCTTGTTACTGACTTTATATTTTGAATTAGGAGCAATACTTTTTTATGTATAAATTATCATTGATAAAAAGTATTGCTCTTAATTATTTAAACAAACACACAATCTTTTTTTATATCCTGAGATCTGCAAAACTAATTTACTTCCATATAGGAATGTGAGTTCACTTTTTTTATCTCCTTAAAAAATTCTGAACAAGATTTTAGAAGCATAGAAACAAAAAAGTTACTTTTTTTTCATTTAACAATTTAATTCTATTAAAAAACATTTTCCAGAAATTTAGCATCTAGTACCACAAAACATAACTAAAAACATGTTATGTTGATTACAAAAAATGTGGTTCTTCTTGAGTAATGTTACTGTTTTTAACTCTCAAAACCAGGCGATTAGAAGCAAAATGGTTGTCTGATCAAACTTATGAGAGGTACTGTACATCACAAATTACTGTAACAAAGCTATTAAGATGACCTTCCATAATAAAACAAGAAAAAGAACAGACTCTGTTCAAAGCCTGAGACGTTGATTACACAATCTTTGATAGAATTTGGCAACATTTGTTTCTGTAATAAAACTGTGATTAAAAAAAGAATAATGTAAAGTTGTGAAGAGATTAAAAAAAAAGACTCTCTGAAAATGGACACTCGAGCCTTGCTATATTTTTGTTTGTATTTAAGAAGTGTGTATCTATTTGTGTTCCCCATAAGTTATAGGTCATAACTCTATGCTTACAATATGAGATGTTAAAAAAATGTATTAGCTTCTTAAATTACAAATGCTTTTTCTTAAATGTCACATTATCTTTATTTCGAAAATTGATTTAAAAAAAGAATTATATGACGTAGTGTGATGTAAAAAAGAAAAAATATATATTCCTCTTTCTTTGTCCACTCTCTCTATCCTTCTTTTTGTATGAATGTTATGAACCGATTAAAATTTGGTCTGAACAAAAAACTTTCTGGCACTCATAGAACTGTCAAGTTTCGTCACAGTTAAAAATTAGTATACATTCTTAATTTTTTATAGTTGGATTTTTTTGCTGTCATGACTGAAATGTTTCTCACATGGACACAAAACTTTAACACTAAAGATTGTTGTGCCTGTTGAGGAGGTGAAAAAGTACTGGATGAGACTCAAGAACTACCAGACCCAACAAACACCTAAAGAAGGCAAAAGAACTTATCAGTTGAAACATTTTAATAAAAACAACAAAATGAGAATACTAATTCAAATTATTTATGGAATACTGAAAAATCATCTTACAGAATCCTTATTTCAAAAACTTTATAAATATGTTAATGTATTTTAAGAAAATGGATACATAGAATGCCTACATTAAAATGACTTTTAGTATATCCTAAAGTATTTTGAAATCAATGCTTTTTCATTTTCTAACTAGGATTATACCTTGTCCCCCTGCTGATGTAAAATCTATAAGAGGTTCCGTGACTGACACACATCCAATAAGCTCAGTTTATGATGGTCTTCAATTAACCCAAGCAGCCAAGGCTGGCCAAATTGGTGAAAGAGCTAAAGAATTGACTTACTTACTTGAAAATGTAAAGCGTGTGACCCCATTGTGCCAGTGCTGGTTGGCTTCCGGGATACTCTACATTGGTTGCAAGGAAGGACATGTACTCAAGGTCAGTGATAAACATTTTATACTCATCATTAGATCTGCATTAGAAACAAAGTGTATCAATACTTTATACTTCCATTTACCAAGCATTAGTATTTAGAAGACTGAGAAGAAATTGTTCTGAAAATGAAGAGCCAAGTTGGTTGTGTTTTGAAAAAACTCTCTCACTCAAGATAACATCTAATGGAATATTAGATGTGTGTTTCAGTCCCACCCGAAGCTTATTCTTAATTTTCTGATCAATGCTATTTGCTTACTGCCAGAGGGTAATCTGAGCAAAAATTGTGATAAATACCAACTAATAAAATTTAAGATGAAGGTAAAAAGTAGTCATAAAAATTTAAATAATAATGATCCTCAGTTAATATGTTGTACATATTTGTTAGGTCACATCATATTTTCAAAAATACAAATTAACAAGAAAGCACTCAAAGAATGCATACCTCTGCCTACGCTATACAATAACTCAATCAAAAACTTCAAAGATTAAGAAAAAACAGATTACAGGACAAATAGTTAATATCTAGTGTATATATGAAAACATATAATCAGATTTCTCAACATTCTTTTTCTTTTTTTGCTGTTTTTGTCCTGAAATAGAGCCAAGATATGTTTGAATCTTAGTAATAAACATTTTTCTGAATTCCTTGGATCAAAATTGTATGGGAAAAATTGTGTTCATTTGTTGTTTACTTCAAAAGTTATGTGATTTTCTATCTTTTCAGTGTCCAGGTTTGGGTTCTCACTAGGGTTCATGTTTAACCTTATAGGTTAAACATGAACCCTGATGGACATTATTTCAGCTTGAGGACAGGAAGTATCATTAAATAGACACTTCAAGGAATAAGAAAAAAACAGGTGGCAAAAAAAATCAAGGAGGTGCCTGTGGACCTACTTTTCAAACTAGACTACATTGACTTATTATTATTCTCCATGTTATTTCCTGCACTTTGTTCCATATAAGATTTGTTTGAGTAGAATTATCTATGTTTAGTTATTGGATAACATTGAAACCAGCACCTTTTTGTAGTGATATTAGGTGGATATTTCATTGGACTGGATGTTGTAGAATATTTGAAGTCATCCCCTAGGAATCAGTGGTGGAAATAGGGAGGTGCATATACCTACTTTTCAATTTGCAGCTTGTTTGTATGTTCAATGTCTACTATTGGAGACATTACTCTATACCTAGTTCGCAAAACCCAGCCTCACCGTATACCTAGTTTCCAATACCCATTTCCATCACTGCTAGTAATATATGTCAACCAAACATATGTGAGTGTATGATAATTACATAATGAAAATCTGATATTATATTGTTGAAATTCTGTACAAACTCAATGAAATATACATTAGCATATTGTTTATCTTTTTTGAGATAATCAATGATCACTTTTCAATAGTTTCTTACAGATTCTGTAAATCTTATCTTTGCAGGTGGACATGGATTCAGATTCAGCAATAATATTATTTTATCCTCCAAACTACAAAGAGATTGCTGGTAAAGCATTGTTCTTTTATCCAAATTTCATCATCAACTTCAATATTACATTCTTTTAAGCTAAAACATGTTGTCATATAGTTATCCAACACATAGTGAAAAATTATATTCATTTGAATAAGCTTATTCTTTATTTCCAATCCATGCTGTTTATTTAACAATCATAGAATAACCACCTGAGAATATATACTTCATCTAAGAAGACTGAACAACTTTAGACTATTATATGCTTATACATAAAATTGGTAATAACCCCAAGAATGCAGTTATTATTCACATCCAGAGTGTAATGATAAAATATACGAGCAATTCTGGCTTAATTATCATCCATCATAGACAATGCTTCAAATCAAATAGTTTTGGTGCTTCTATTTGGTCTAATTAAACGGGCAAAAATCTGAAGAATTATTCTTGTAAGTCATAATTTTACTGTTTTTCTGATGTCAAATCATTTGCTATATTGACATGTAAATGTTTCTAAACTTCAGCTAAAAGCTACTCAATATTTGTACATGTATATATATATAGGTAAATGTGTTCATTCATAAACATGTATATATATTTATGTAGACTCTCTATATTACTGAGTGAAAATCATGCTATCATCATAATGTCGTCTTGTATTTAATGCCTTTGTTTGCATTATTGTTCTTTCTGTTTTTGCTGTGTTTAGTTCAAACGCGTTTAGTTTGTATCTGTATTTAGCGTGTTAAGAAAAGAGATGGAACATGACACGTGTTGATAGGTCTATTGCCTGTGTAGAACTGCCAAGCTTTCCAGCTCCCACTTCCGAACCGGAAATAGGGCTCGTAAAACAGGGGCTGTTGGGTAAATTCTCAGCGTGTTTATTCATATTAATAACATACACATATAAACATAGATACATACATATATAAACATTAAATCTCCATCAAAATTCCAAGGCAACTTTACAGCATCAATTTATGATGGATTTTTTTTCCGTTTTCAATCTTTTTCTTTTCTTTGGTGTGTTTGTGTTTTATTGCATGTATTTGTATGGATGATGCTCATCCTCAAAATGATTCAAAGCATCATTTATCAATGTCTAATGGATTGTTTCTGTTCTTTGCAAAAGTAGTGGCCACATTTTTTAATTCAGTTTATCTACTGTACATGAACACTAAAAGCAAAATGTGTCTCTGTTGACTTGCTAAAAGGACTTTAAAAATTAGTAGAATGAACCATACTTGATGATTCATTAGTTTTTAATGATGTATACAATCTAAAACATACATACATTTACCATTTTAAGCTATCATGTTTTATGTGTGTAACTCATTCAATCATTTTATGAATTGGTTTAAGTTTAGCATTTCGACTATTCAGTTTTAGTATATGATCCAATAGCTTATCTCTTCTTGTGTGTTTACCCTTTACCAGATGATGAAAAAAATCCAGTAAGTGATGGCAATTCTGAGCAAGTAGATTCTATAGATTTTATTGCTGTACATCACATTGGACTTTTTGCTGCTGCCAAGGTAAGCTGCACTTTTGCTTTTAGTTTTTTAAACTTTATCACAAATAGAAAATCTAAGGATTCTCTCTAAATGCCTGACATTTTAATCTACAGATATTTCACTTCCATAATAATGAAATCTGCCAACAATGACATGGTATTGGATTCCTTTTTCCCATAATAAGAAAACATCAAAATAAAAGAAAAAAGCTGTGATGTGTCACATAATCTGAATATAATGAGATAATGTGCCAATCAAGACTAAAAAACATAATGATTCTAAGTTCAAACAAATCCTTAACTTGCAATTACAATCCTCCTGTGCTGAGGAAAGATAATACATTGTTCAATTGGTCTAACTTAAATGTCTCTTTTCATTTTTAATTGCACATTGCTAAAGCAAAGGTAGTTCTAATATTTCTTATGAGGATAATTTAAATTAGATTATAACTATCCATGAATAAATTTGTAATGATATAATTTCAGAATGGAATCATTCAACAATTTGATATTTTTGGTGAAGAGCCAAGACTTCTCAGTCAGTACAACACACATATCCCAATTTCAACTTTCACGTTAACTTTAGACTATGAGATGATATTGATTGGATCACCTTTGGTAAGTTTCAAATTGATATTCTACAACTTTTGAATTCTTTTCATTTCTAATAAGCAATATAAAATTTTGAATGGTAGAATTAAAAATATCTGTCGGCACCAGAATAATAATTATACTACTATATTTCTTGTGATGATTTGGGCTTCGAAGGAAGTCACAAAGTCAGACAATATATATAAAAGACAACCTACGTTTTTTTCTATGTAGAAACACAAGGAGATCGGTCAAGTTCTTCAGTTCATCTGTTTCTTCTTAAGAATTAGCTTTAGTTAGTGGCTTTAGTACTGGTTAGTAGTTGAGACGATAAGGAGGAAAATAGAATAGAGTGTGGCTAGCATTTAGAAGATTTAGCTGATCTTTAGATATGCTTGATTTAGGAGACCCAAATAGGTGCGACCAGGCTCGTCCACAAGTTGATTCTGACTCGTGACTTTACCTAAAAGCGCAGCAAACTTGAGACACTGAGGTTGACCCCTAGGTCAACTATCTAGACAAGCAGGAAATGCTTCTAAAAATAGCACAAGCCAACTCCAGAGGTCATGACATTTCAGTCTTCATCCTTTTCTCTTTTTCTCCTCTTCTACTCTTTATTTTCCTTCTATTGAGATAAATCCAAAAATCATGTATGATGTTCTCCATTTTGGATAAATTATCTTTTAAGATTTCAAATTATACTACAACGAGCAATCCAAAAGTTTGGGGAATTACACACCTTAACATCTAGTTTCCACTGTCTTCTTTGAAGTAGTACCCTTCGGTATGTATACAGTCATCTCACAAATAGTAGCTACAAAAGTCTGTACTATATTTAACTTATGCTTGCTGTTCAAACTCCTTAAGATTTAGGGTAGCACCTTGTATTTAACATGAAGTAAATTAACAGCTGTCTGACATTATTCAAAACTGTCAACCAAAACTTTCACCCAAACTGTCAACATAGGTTTCTTCTGTTTTTAAGCTGGTCTGGCTGGCTATATATTATCATGCGTACAGGCTGCACCAATGGGGTTAGAGTGCTGAAAATTTAAACATTTACTCCTTATTATGTCTAGAAAAAACAGCTTTTTTGTTTTTTCAAAATGCCTCCCCAAAATAGGTTTTTAGTGAGGGGGTTCAATTTACAATGTAAGTTCATGCTAAATTGGTCCCTTAGTTTGTGTACGGCAGCGTTCAAGCTTGTATTTTGAAAATTCAAACTTTTTTTGTGATCATGGCTCAACAAAAGGTGTGAGAAGTAATTTATTAATTTTTCCTAATTTTTTAATTGATCAACCCCAACATAGCAGGCTGCCAAAAGAAATTGGTCATGTGGCTGTTTCTATTGAGTGACTAACCAGACCTGTCTGTTTTTATTGTTCAGCCTTATTTCATTGTTATCTATCCTATTGTCAGGGATTAATTCAACTTCATAAAGCGACTCAACTGGATCAAGTCAAAATTCTACACAATGAAAGCAGCTCTCCTTTTGTAGATGTGAGATGTCTATATCCAGGTACAAAAACTGCTGTGGTAAGTATCTTTTGTTTTAACTTGGATTATGACTGGTCTTTACAAAGCTCATTATCTTGAGACTAATATACTAAAAAAAGAATTCAATCATTCACATGTAATGTCTTCAAAAGACTTGATCAAGATACAAAACCTTTTAAACATTAGATATGATTTAATAATAGATGGTATCTATCTTCCAACTTAACTCTCATTTCTTTCTTTGATCATAACTGTATAATACTGGAAAATTTTGGTTTGAAAATTATAAAGTTTATTAAAATCAAAGCTCAATATTCATTGATTTACCTCTTTAACATATCCCAAGAGTGAATCTATACAAAAAAGATAACATAATTACATCAATTAAAGCATTGTATTTGATTGTGAAATGAGTCTGTATTTTACATGTATTATAATTTTTCTTAAAAGGAATGTTGAGTTTTGTATGTCATTCTATTCCAATTTTTGTGTTTCAGACTATTCAGCAAGATGGCTTGATGCAATTATGGAACATTCAAGATGGTCAAAAACTTGCTTCCTTAAAACTACATAAAACAGTAACATTATTTTTCTTTCATGTTGTCTTTGGTGTTACATTTCTAATAAATGTATTAGTGTGAGCATAAGCAATCATATTATAACATAACAATTTTTAAATTGCCTGCACCAAGCAATTTTAGGGTTAGTAGAATTATTTCAGTTGGTCTTTTTGGTTTAGCCATCTGAATTAGTGCCTGTTATTTATAACTACAAACTATTGAATCACTGTGGCCATGATCACTGACCCGACCAAACAACAACAAAAAATGTTGGCTAGGTATTCTTCCTTTTTTACTTGTCTGTCTGTCCATTTCAGTGCTCTTGGTCACATTCTTTGGCATAGAGCCTTGAAAATTTACATGTGTAATACAGCAGCCACCTTCTAGGGGGTGCTCGATTTATAATAATAATCCATTGTGAAATGCACACATATATTTTGACATATAACATTATGACGTTTAGGCATTTGTGATAAAGCTTGGTTAGAAAGAGAGTGAGAGAGAGAGAGTGAGTAGGTATATATTTTTCTTTTCAATTTTTTAAAATGAAAATTTCATCCCTTTTAGTTTGACAGATTTTGTAATACCCATTCCTATTTGAAAGTAACAATGCTAGTCTTTTGCATGTCTGTGCCTTTGATATCACCAAGCCAATATAACCTTGTATCATCATCCCAAGAGTCAGGTGGGTTAGTAAGGTCTAGAGTGACAGAGAGTGGGGAGGTATTGTGACAAAAATATAGCAACTAGGTTACAGTGATTCATTTTTAGGCAGAGGTTGCAAACTATTAAGGATTTAGTCAATGATTAATTGTTATTTTTTGCATAAAACCATTTGATACAGTCTACAAAATGTTCTATTACAATCTACAAGAATGCACCAATAAGTCTGACACATAGTTATTAGCTGAATTTTGATCTGAAAATGTCACTGTATAATGTTTGATTGTCAAGGAAGGAGATTATGTTGAAAAATAAATATTTGCTGTGTAAAATAAATAATGTTTTCATCATTAGGCTACAGACTTATTGATGTACATATGTATAAGCTGATAGAGCTTATTCGCATAAGTCATTTAGAAAAATAAACCAAAAAAAAATGACACACCAGCCATTAAGTGAATCCGTAGTATGTCTGGTAGTGCTGACACAATTATACAAGAATCCAAAAAGATCAAAATAATTTTTTTTATGCAAAAAAAGCATTTTTTCTAAAAATCAAAAATCAAAACATTATTATTTAAAAAAAATTGTTTAAATATTTCTGAAACCCCAATAATTTTCATGGGACAACCAGTATTGTCCCAATCCTGACTTTGAGAAGCCCCGGTTTACAATATTTCATCTAATAAAAAATAAATAATAAAGTATTTCTGTCAACTTTTTGACCTGATTTCGCCTGCTGGAAAATAGGAAATGGGTGAGTGCGTGCATGTGTGTATGTCTCTGCTACTACTGCTACTATTTCATTTAAAAAAGCAGTACTTATACCCTAAAAATGCTTTTTTTTGGCAGAAAAGGCATTTTTAACAAAAATTTTGAAAAAACATTTTTAGAAGGTGTCTACAAGGTATGTCCAGTAGTGCTGATACAATATTAACAGATTAAGAAAAAAAAACAAAATTAAAAAAGATTTACAAAAATCAAAAAAACTGTTTTTAAAAGATGTCTCATGCAAATTTTCTAGGTTCTAGGCATTTTATATTATTGCCCAGCCATTTGGCTGTTTTGGTTCCAACCCATTTGGCAATGGACGTTTTGGCGTTAAGAACATTTTTAGGGAATTAGGAAAATTAGTAAACTTAATGTGCATGTGCAACACATACATATACATGTACACACATGCACACATACATACAGACACATGTCACCCATATTACTTCATACACACACATGCTATGTGCACACATACACACATGCTACATACTAACATGTACATGTTCACACCAACATCCTGGCGACCAACATTCTGGTGCCCAAAAGTCTTGTGCCAAATCAGATGGTGCTCAAACAGATATGCCAAAATGCCCTTGCCCAAACGTTACAAAATACAGGAATACCTTGAATATTGCGGTTTTGATTAGAGCGAGTTAGTGTAGTAATGGTTAAGGTATTGCTGTACAAATTAATGTAACTAAGTATAAGCCGAAAACAAAAACACTTTAAATAAGACTTAGAATAGTGCAGTTTTGAACAGTATGGAAAATTTTGGAACAAATTAACCACCCTAATCAAGATATGCCTGTACTCTTAAAAATTATATGACTGAAAAATACAAGCACAATTATTAGATTTTAATTACGAAAACGCTTTAAACACGTAATGTATATTTAATTTGCTTATCCAAATAATTTACACAGATTATGTCTTCAAAGAGAGTTGTACTTTTGTTCATTTATTGTGGCTATTTCTTTGTAGTTATGTGCCATGAGCTGCAGTCCAATCAGCTATACAGTGGCCATAGGATGTGCTAGTGGCCATGTTTGTATAATTGATGTCAAATGTCTTACAGAACCAAGAGTGGTTTTCTGTCTACAAATGTGTCACACTTCCATTACACATATACAGTATGTATGTTTTTTAATTTTAAAATAATGAAATCTGACAAAATTGACATGAACTTCCATATTCTCTATCAAACAGATTCACTGTCATTTTCAGATATCTATTTTTTAAAGTAATCTACTTTTTTTCAGCATTCTCTACTTGATTTCTTCCACTCTTATAAACTAAATTAACCATCAAACTAGTTGTAAATTCTACACAAACACCCACAGAAGCCATTTTTAAGCATGATCCAAAATACAGCTTCCCTTAAACATTATGTATTCCTTAAATTTAGATTTTTTAAATTCAGACTTTCAATAATTACATGTTGACACTTGAGTAATTGATAATTCTTTACACAGATTCCCTTTTGAACTACAGAACATATTAATAAAACACAAAGCTACCTTTTGATAAAAACAAGTACAGTTTTAATTTTACTGAAACAATTTCTGAATAAAGAATTTACCTACTCTCATTTATGAAAAGGTTGATTTTCTCTAAGACTGCTTTTAAATTTATTTTAGCTTTGATTACAATGGTGATTACTTATTAGCTGTGTCACAAAGTAAATATGTCTTCATTCAAGATGGCAGTGCAACAAAGAAATTCCAAATGTATGGCTATTTAAGTAAGTATCCTCGTTTGAATGATTACAATAAATAAAATTCAATGGGAAAATATAATACTAGCATTCCAAGGGAAATTATGAATCACTGCCACCTATATATGCTTCTTTATTCCTCGTAAATTAAACAGTGGTGGTGGGCAGTGATCACTAAAAGGTCCAAATTTTCAAAAAAAACAAGTGAGAATGCTGCTGGACATAAACTAAGGCATCAATTTGGCACTCATTCCCCCACTAAAAACCTATTTTGGGGGAGAATTTTCAAAAAACAAAAAAGGTTTTCCCTACTCATTGAGGGGAGTGTGTGTGTTTCAAAATTTCAAGTTTCTACTATGAACGGTTAGGGCTGGGTGAAATCCAGATACATAGATAGATACGAACCAGTCTGTTCTGGGTAGCAGTGATTAAAACCTAAACCCAGCAACAGTGTTTAAACTGGTCTGTTGTGGGTAGCAGTGATTAATAAACATCAGTGTATGAACACATAGAGTTTACAGGACTATTGCGCTCCTGCCATTAGTTGTTTTGCATTGATGCTTTGGAGAAAGTCATGAAATTTAAATCTGCCACAAATCCATTAAGAGAAAATTCTCGGACCAAACGCAAGCACTAAAATTGATGATGACGATACGAGTGACAAAACAATAATACAAAGCAAACATTTGGTAAAAAGTGCCACATTTTAAAGTACTAAATACAGCTAAAACAGAAAGAATTTTTATCGTATTATGCATTCTATGTGAAAATGTCTGGGATCACACAAATTGACATCATCGTGCAAGAATGTTCGCAGGCTGCATGTGGCCTGCGGGCCATAGTTTACCCACCCTGGATATAGACTGACTGGAGCAATAACAACTAGCATTCCAAGAGAAATTATGAATCACTGCCACCCATATATGCTGTGTTGGAGGCGATCAATTAAAGAGTTGGAAAAAGGGGTGATCAATGAATAAGTTACTTCTCTTGCCTTTTGTTTGTCAGTGATCACTAAAAAGATCTGAATTTTCAAAAACAAGCAGGCACAAGCTAGTGAACAATTTAGCATAAACTTACATTGCATATTGAACCCCCCTCTAAAAACCTATATTTTGAAACCCCCTTTAAAAAAACCCAAACATTTTCCCTACTCTTCGAGAGGAGTGTGTGTGCAAAATTTCAAGTTAGCGCTGGGCAAAGTCTGGATACATAGAAAGATACATAGATACATACAAATGTTAGAACACGGTGACTAACTAAAACCAGCAACAGTGTTTAAATCAGTCTGTTGTGGGTAGCGATGATTAATAATCTGCTTTAACAGACAGAATGTTTGAATCAGATTTATTATTTTGACTAGTAAAGTAAACCTGTAGATGTTATCTGGATTTTGTAGATCTTCCCGGCAGTGTATCAAATTTAACAACAGACAGCTTTAAAGATGTTGATGTTTATATCAGCATCTGCTATGAAAAGGATAATAAAGAAGCTGGAGCAGACAGGCTGGTTATATTTAGGTTGGATGCAGACTTTAAAGAAAGTAAGTTTAGATTTTTCTTTACATCTCCATTTATCAGATTTCTTTTCTAGACATTCTAGTTCTTTATTGTAATAGATAAATAATTTAATTTTTGTTTTCTTATTAAACAAATCATGTTTAAAAGGTGTAAAAAAATCATCTTGTTCAGGCTGAATCTTTTGGCTTCAAAAATTCTGTAATGTTTATATATGTATGTATCTGTGTTTATATGTGTATGTTTGTAATATGAATAAACACACCAAGAATTTACCCAACAGCCCCCATTTTACAAGCCCCGTTTCCAGTCACGAAAACAGGAGCCCGGAAGTGGAAGCTGGGAAGGCTGACAATTCTACACAGGCAAATCACCCTGTCAACACGTGTCTTGTTCCGTCTCTTTTCTTAACACACTAAATATAGTTACAAACCAAATGCGTTCAAACTAAATACAGCTAAAATAGAAAGACAAAAGGCACTAAATACAAGACAACATTATAAATCCCAACTAAAAAATGGATCATTTAATTGCATTCTAAATCACAATAAAAGTTCAAAGTTTATCACATTTTTAAGTCTAAGTTTCGGCCAGATTTGAGAGAATGGGCATGTTGTTGTCTAAGGTACAACTAGGAAGACAACTAAATTCTTGATGGGATTCGTCAAGCAATCCCCGAAAAAATGAGTCCTTATTTTAGATTGAAAAAAAATGAATAATATTTTTTAATATCATACACTTATCTATACTAATATTTGAGAACTCTGTTTATTTGTTTGTTTGTCCATGCCTCTTCTCCGCAAAAACTACAAGCCCTATCGACCTAATATTAAGAGGTCAACTTTCCACATAGGCTATGTGAGGTTGATCTTGGAGGTCACCAGAGGTCATTTCTGGTCATTTCTAGCTAATTTTCAGAGTTGTTGGCCACCATTTTGCACCAAGGATGGTAAAATTTACCATACTGGTACATTTTCTCATGGCGAAGATCTCAATCTATGTGACATTAACCTCTGAGGTCATTCAAGGTCACCAGATGTCATTTCTGATCATTTTAAAACAATTTTCCAATTTTGGGGCCACATTTTAGCACCTATGAAACTGAAATTAAACAAATCTTTCCATGGTGAAGCTCATATGCATTGTGATTTTGACCTCAGGGGTCACAGTTGCAAGAGGTAATTTCTAGCCAATTTTGACACCAAGCATGCAGATCCTTTGCATCTGGGTACATCCTCTCACGCCGAAGGTAACAGGCTAAGCGAGATTGACTTTGGAGGTCATTCAATTCATTTCTGTTCATCTCTACTCAATTTTGGCTTTTATAGAACTGAAATTTGGCATAGGCAAAGGTCATAGGCAATGTGAATTTGACCTCATGTCCTAAGTATTTGGCAATGTTGTTTAGTGGTCACCATATGTAATTTCTGGTCATTTCGAGCAATTTTTATAAGTTGCTGGCCACAATTTTTCACTTCGGATGCAGAAATTTGGTATAGGGGCTCATCTTTACACTGCAACAGTTATAGGCAATGAGAGGTTTATCCTGGAGGTCACTCAAGGTCATCTGCGGTCTTATCTGGTCATTTCTAGCCAATAAAGCAATTTATAGCATAATATTGAGTTATGAAGTACAAACTTTTTTAGGACCTCACTGACAAGGTCAAATTCAATTGGGTAGGTGGTAAATTCTGACCATTCTTTTACCCAGAATCATCCCAAAGGTCAGTTTTGGATTAAATTAACTTTTGGGGGCCATTTTGCAGCCAAACAATTACTTTCTTGGATGTAAATTAGTAAGTGGGGTTAACCTGGACAGACAAAACATGATAGGATAGGTTGTGCTAACTTCCAAGATCATTGGAGGTCAGCACAGGGTAATTTTGGATTAAAATAGCTTTTGTGAGCAAAACAAAATAACTTTAGAGGCTAAAAGATTGATGTTTTTTCAATTTTGTTTGAAAAAAGTTGTGCAAACCAGAGAAATGTTTTCAGACTAAAATTATCAAATTTTAACAAAACACAAGGACAATCTTTCATGAACACTGGCCTTTACCTGACTTATCCATGCTTTTCCCATGGACAACTTTATATTGGTTGTTCTAGGGTTGGATCCCCAGCTACTTTTACATGTAAATAATATAATCATAGTCTGTTTTTTTTCATTGGTTGTGTTGTGTAAGAAGAATATATCAAAGAACATATTTTTCATATTTGGTTACATTTTCATTTTTCCCACCAGGCAACACCAGTTATCCCTGCTAGTAAATAATAAAAAAGCATTGTAAGATTTAATAATATCAAATGATTTACCACTTTTTATTAAATTCTTAACGTCATCCTAATTTTTGTTGTATTTATACCTTGGATGAAGGTAAACAACTAGTTAAATTTAATAAAAAGTGGTGTGTTATAGTACTTCATCCAATAATAATAAAGATTGATTTACAAAATGATTTAGTTTGCATGATATTTTTCTAAATGTATTTCTTTTTTCTTTCTTTCTAGCCTATACAGATAAATACTTGAGCCAGGAGTGTGACTTTGATCCTTTTAAAATGCAAATGAAATTCTTTACATTGCTGTCACCTATTTTGGGATTAACTGCTTTTAATGGAGAAGCCTATGTGCACTCACAAAAATCATGTCAAATTATTAAGTTGCCTATCAATGAGACATATGCGGTTTGTATTACTTTCTTTTTAATCAATTTTTGATTTTATGCTAAATGATTAGAGCTTATTCCATTAACATTTGTAGAGGTATTGATCTGATATATGGTTTATCTGACACCATCTGTATACTCATAAGAACCCAGACCCATTTCTACTTGAAGGAACATTATGTGGAAATCTGGGTAGGCAAATTGACACACAGTCACGTGACTGCACCAAGATGTTCAGTAGATGTCACTTAGTACACTTCATGATTTAAATAGGATAAAATATAATATTATATAAGCGACTGTGTCACAGTATGGGTTAATGATAGTTTTTCTGGATATGTGTATGTTGCCGTAACCCAGCAAAAAAGGCACACAGTAGACAGAAGTCTTTTAGCCCCACATCTTCAAGATGCTCTAACTTAGAGAATAAAACAAATCCAGGTGATTTTCACCTGTTACATTATGTTTTGGTAGAGGGTCAATTTACTATACAATTACAATGCAGAATTGGACCCTGATTTTATGGGCATGGTTATTATGTCAAAAATGGAACATTCTGAGATTTCTATGACATCATCAGAGAATCTTTTTGTTCTGATCACACTTGCTTTCAGAATATTTTGTTCTGATAACACTTTCTTTTGGGTCATTCTAAATCAACTCACCTATTGGCCCCATGGGTACCATCTTAGATTTTGATGAAATTTCAGTAGGTGATTCCTTTTCTAGAGAAAATTCAACCCAAAAGATTTCAGTTTGATTGAACAAATGGTTCAGAAGTTATGACAAATTGAAATTTGTTTAAATTTACATGTCACAAGCCGCAAGTATGACTTGCCAAATTTGCCACTTCATAACTATGCTATTTAAGAAGATATCTAGCTGAAATTGGGTACCCAAATAAGCCATTTCTGGCTTCATTTTACCTCTATTTTGAGGGTTTGGGAGTTATGGGTCCTTCAAAATGGGGGGAAATGGCTTTTTGGGGGTGTTGCTAAATGTTTGGCGGGCCGTAGAAACTAAACTAAGGATGTTAAAATAAAAATTCCACTGGATTATATTCATCTGATGTATTTACTTGTGTAAAACATTGAAACATAGCGTTTAAAAGCATTAAATACTTTTCTGATGATCAAAGCATAGGACTATTACAGTAAAAATCCTCAATTTTATGTGTTTTTTAAAGCATGAAAAGTAAAATAGTCAGTTGAAAAAATGGTTAAAATTTTGCAGAATTATGGTTCAATCTGTTCTCTTTCATTCCTAAAAATGTTAAAGTCTTCATATCTAACTTGGCCAAACTGCCACAGAAAGTGCTACATTATTTGGGGTGGGAAACTACTGGGGTACCAAATTCCAGCTAGATATGTAAATTTAAGCAGATTTCAATTTGTCATAATTTCTGAACCATTTGTTCAATCAAGCTGAAATCAACCCACTTTCTAAATGGATATAAATCTATATTCTAGTTTGTTGTAGCCAAACTCCGAAAACAATGTAAGAACCATAAATATTTGGTATAATTCCGAATAATTAAGCTCTTCATGATAACACACAATACTTTAATGTTTCTTATTAACCTTCTTAAGTTTTAATTCTTCTATTTTCTGGAATATTCTTGGATTTTTATTATTCTAACCCCTGAACCCCACAGAACACCTAGATAAACTTATGATATATAAATATCTTCTTAATTGTCCTTCTAAAATAATATTCCACCAATAGCTTTATTTCAAATATAACTTTATTGATTTTATATTTATATAAGTATGCAATTATGTTTTTCCTCTTGCAGCAAGAGTTGGCTGATAGCACATCTGAAATCGTGTATGCTAATGAATCCTATGATTCTCACCTGCTACCTGGTATAGACCTATGTTGCAGTGATGATCATAAATGGTTGGCATCCTGTGGCAAAGATGGTCTTCTCCAACTTTGTTTAACCAATAACATGGTGAGTCTATTGCAGAAAGTACATTCTACAAACCCTTTTATATATATACTAGTTAATCCTCATGAAATAAATTCCTGTATATGCAGGTTTCCCCCCGCTATCCGGGCAGTAAAGAATTCCTAGAAAAGCCTTTCATAACATTAATTTATTTTGGAAAAATGTTGATCATCCCTGGATCCAAAGAAGGGTCAGGATGTTATGTCAGGCTAAGTCATCGGAGGTCATGGTGGCGGGAGGTACAGGTGACTGGGGTGTAAAAGAGAGAGGAAGAGGGCATGCGCTGCCTCTATAATGGCACACTGCAAAACAAAAGCTGAATGCTATTTTCACCTTTTTACAAAAAAGTGTCATAAAAAGAACTTTTGAAAAGGGGGGACTATCAGTTATTTTAATTTTATTAGATGATTTGTTTTTAGATATGAAACTAAAAAACTTGTTTCAGTGGAAGAGTCAATTGTTTGAAAAGTTGGGAGATATATTTATTAGGAAACTTGTTATCTTTAGGTGAAAGAGTCCTTGGTTATGGACAGAGAACCAAGAAAATTACACTGTTCATTATATAAGTAAATATTGTTAATCAATGTAGATGTAATGTGCTTTTCCAGTAGTGACACTAATTTTTGTTATTATTCATGGATAAATCCCTCTGTATGTTAATCCTTAGCAAAATCCATGTTTACAATATTTTTATCTTCTCTGTTAGAAACCGTCAACTGTCATAAAAACTGTTAACATAGGTTTCTTCAGTTTTTAAGTTGGTCTGGCTGGCTGGCTGGCTGGCTGGCTATATATATATATATGTATCACATGTACAGTCCACACCAATGGTGGTAGAAGGCTGAAAATTTCAATATTTACAACTTATTATGTATAGAAAAAACTGTTTTTGGTTTGTTGAAAATTGCCCCCTAAATAGTTTTTTAGTGGGAGGTTCAATTTGCAATGTTAGTTTAGGCTAAATTGAAACCCTTAGTTTGTGTCCAGCAGCATTCACGCTTGTTTTTTGAAAATTCAGACTTTTTTAGTGATCAAGGCCCAACACAGCATGCTGCCAAAAGACATTCGTCACGTGACGGTTTCTATTGAGTGACTAACTAATTCTTTTTTCCTATGAACGACTGGTGTGCAAGGATAATGAATAATATGCAACATTCTCTGATTATATTTTTTGTTTCTTTTCAGAATAAAAATGTGATTAAATACTCCAGTCATGACTTGTACCAAACTTGTGCCAAGACACTATGTCTGACTGCTGACTGTCAACATGTGCTTCTCGTGAGTGAGGATGGTTCCATCTCTTGCTATCAGATTACTTATACGAGTAATGATGCCATTGAACACATCAAAGAGACTGAATGCGAGTTACTCAATAAGTTAGAAATGACAAAAACCCTTCAGATGTTGGAGTCCAGAGCCATTGAGAGATTTCCTACAGTGATACCCTTTGAAGTTCAGGTAGTTGCTGTTTTTCTCTGTGTTTCAAGTTGGTCTGCCTGTCTGCCTTCCTGCCTGCCTGCCTATGTATGCATGTATATATGTACAGTATCGCGCATAATTAAGTACGCCCCTACCACTTTTAAAATATTTTTTCATAGTGCTGTACTCATCTTTGGACGGCAACATATTCATATTTTTGGCAACAGAGTTTCAATACTGTAGAGTTTGGTCATAAATAATACCTGATAATATCTGTTTTTGTTGTGTAATGTTCCACTGGAAATAATAAAATCCTGCTAAAATCCTGCTATATTTGGTTTTGAAGAAAATTAACTTTCTATAACATAGTGGTAGGGGTGTACTTATTTATGGGCGATACTGTATATATGTATGTATCATGCGTACAGGCCACACCAATGGAGCTAGAGGTCTGAAAATTTCAACATTTATGCCTAGAAAAAACATTTGTTTTTTGTTTTTTGAAGATTCCCCCCATAATAAGTTTTTTAGTGAGGGGTTCAATTTGCAATGTAAGCTTATGCTAAATCGTTCCCTTAGTTTGTGTCCGCTTGTTTTTTTGAAAATTCAGACTTTTTTTAGTGAACACTGCACAGCAAAAGGTGGGAGAAGTAACTTATTCATTGATAACCTCTTTTTCCAATTTTTTAATTGATCATCCCAAATACAGCATGCTGCCAAAAGCGTTGGTCACGTGACAGTTTCTATCGAGTGACTAACCAGATCTGTTTTCAAAATGTCACTGGGACAGACTTTGTATACAGTGGTATCTACCATAAGGAAGGAGTCTTATAACCATTGGCATCTGCTGGGGGGGGGGCATTTCAGGCCTTCTCAGCTAGGTTGTGGGGGTTTGAAAGTTGGAATCTTATAGTCAATAAGGCAGGGGTCCCCAACATTTTTGTGTTGAAGAGCACTTTCACGTTTCACTTTTATCTTGTAATAAAACATTTTTTCCTATATACAATTTTAAAATTTGTATTCCTATGCAACAAAACTTCTTGATAATCTCACAGTCAATATGATTTTTAGCACTGAACTTCATTGACCAATGCCTCATAGTTAAGAGAGTAGGATGATATTGCTGTTTGTAAACAATCATCAAGATGCTCATCGATAAGACAAGATCTGTATTTTGATTTTATGATATTTATAGGAGACAATTAACTTTCGAATAATATGCTGATTTTTGCCAGATTTTAAAATTTCTCACGTGTTGATTTCAAGCTGAAATTTTAGTCCATTTTGTTCAGACCTACAAATCAAACAGGAAATTGTGCATAAAAATGAATCTGGTGTCTCTACAACAAAACTTAGCGAAGATTACAGCATGGCTATGAGCACCATTTCCACTATTCCAAAGAAGAAAGACATTTTTTTAAAAATCAAAGTAACATATTTATTAGTATTTATACATTATTTAGAAAGTAATTAGTACAGTATACATTATTTACAAGGTTATTATTAAGGTTTTAGGGGTCCGATATTTTTATTTAGAACCAATTACTGAAATCCCATAGGTTTAATTATTCACTTAACAAATTTTCATCCAATCATACATTTTGTGGAACAGATTGTCCTCGTTAAGTGAGGTGTCAATGTAGTATCCTTTTATAAATGCTCCAAATACTAATAACGGTTTGACCATCTTTTGGTTTTTTTCAATAACTATTTCAAATTTGTCTTTTCTTATCTTTTGCAATTATTTGTCAATTCATTTAGAATGTAGACGAACCAGAAGCAGAAAAAGAAGTTTATACCACAGACGATTCTCCTGGGTCTTCTTCCCCAGATAATTCTCCTCCTCCTCCACTGAAAAGTTCATGGATAGAAATAAAGAAAGCAAAGGTCAGTTCTTCTCACTCACCAGAAAGACATGAGCATCAGGCTTGATTTACTGCATTTCATTTTAACAAACATGGAAAATTTTTAATTGTTAAAAATTTCAGAATGACTAAAAGAATTATTTTTTACCAATGGTAGACATGAGGATAGAATTGATTTAAATTACTATTTGTTGGCTTCAAGAGTGTTTAATTCAAGTGATGTGATTACTTGTTGTTCTTTATATCTTTCTATATCTTATAGAATTTTAAATATTGTCGCCTGTCTTCGGATAGGCAATTTAGCCATTTTGTTTGATATATCTAGGTTACGAACTACGGACAAAGGATTTTGTCCAAATCGGCAGCCATGTTGTTTTTTCTGGGGATGAAAAAACGAGCCATTCATTTGCTGAAATCCCAACAGCCAAGAGAGGCCTCCACAGAAACATGGTGGGCCTTTTGAAATTTAGTAACAATCTCTCCCTACCAGTGGCCAAGCAGACAAGATGCTTTGAAAAGGGGCTCGTGCCTCTCACACTAACCCCTTTGATTTGAAGTCATTTTTAACCGGCTTTTTATCCAGGACCGGTTCAATGAAGTTATTAAAGAATTTCATGAGGCTTGCTGATATCGACATAAGAACTTTTGCTAATGGTTGGGTCAATTTGGCTACCAGAAATTCAACCATAACCCTGGTTTGAATCTTCATACGACCTGACTTGCACAAAAGTTACTTAAAAGTTACACCGCTGGAAGCTTGCAACCAAGCTGGAAGCTGTAAGGACAGAATTGTTTTTCATAAACAAGAATCAACAACTATCAAGTCTTCCCCAAGGACATATAAGGTAAGTTCGTGATCTTTGTTTTGAATATTCTTGAGCCAGCATGTATCTTTCCTTAGTCGTTATTCAGTAACGCCTATCAATTTTTCATTATCGTTACTCAATCAAGTTTTCGTATTCGTATGAAAAGCACCTTAAATATTGTTAGACTATTAGCAGTATTAGTCCTGTAACATTGGATTAACTCAGTTTTTAAAGTAGAGAGATAAATCCCAACATAAGATGAATATTTTCGTTTTATTCCTTTCTATTTTTAGCATTTACATGAGAAGAATAAACAGTATGCTGCTGCCAAGAAGCACATCAAAGACTCAATTAAACAAATGCGACAAACTGTATGTATAAAACAGCACATTAATATAAAAGTGTCAATGAAAAGAGATCTTTCTTGCTTGTTTTGATTCAATACTAGCTCTAAAAATTAATCTCACTGAAATATTACTATATATACATATACAAGTATATATACACAT
>VCCN01002162.1:2369066-2381410 GCA_006491835.1 Architeuthis dux | reverse complement strand
TGGCATGTGGTGGAATATATTTGAATATTGATATATTTGTGTTCATACAACCTTTCTTAAACCTCTCTATATGTTTTTACCTTTTTCCCTAAATGGTTTATTAAACGTTATGTTAATTTGTACTTTTGCATTTTGTCTTGGATATTTTTTCTTTGTGTCTTTCCAACACATGTTTTCTAACCTTTTTAAACAGCTACTTTCAATTACTACTAGCACTGACCACACATTATTATTATCATCATTATCATCAGCCGTTATAAGTCTATTGCTGGACAAAGGTCTTTCCCATCTCCTTCCATGACAACTTATCTTGTGCTAACCTCTGCCAAGTCCTACCAGCAAACTTTTCTATCTCATCCCTCCATCTTGTGTCTGGTCTTTTTCTACTTCATTTACTGTCCCATGGTCACCAATCGGTTAGTCTTTTCCCCTATCTATTGTCATCTCTTCTTGCTAGGTGGCCAGCCCATCTCCACTTTTATGCTTAATTAGTTGTATAATATCCTTCATTCTAGTCCTTTCCCTGATCCATGTTGATCTTTTTCTATCTCTTAGAGTTAACCCTTGCTCTTTCCATGGCTCTCTGTCCTATTCTTAGTTGGTTTTCAGCTTGTTTGGTTAATTTCCATGTTTCGCATCCATAAGTTATGGCTGGTATGGCTACTGCTAATTATTTTAATCCTTTTTACACATTCACCCTTAACTTTATTCCCTTCAAATCTTACAACTTTTAATCTTACAAATTGGTTCCCCCATACAACTTGTAGTCCTACAATATCTATCTATCTATCTATCTATATGTATAGTCTGGAAAGCTTTGCAGCTTTAAACACTAAGATGTTGCTGAAAAAAAAAGAATTTCCCTTTAATTAATATAGAAATTTATATAAGTTTATATTTATGTAAGTTTTGCAGTCTTAAACCATTTAAGATGTTACTATGGAAATTTTAACTAAAGAACTTACATACAGAAATTTTTTATTTCTATTCATTCGTTTATTTCATTACTTGTCATGTAAGTCAATTATTCACTAATAATTGTTAATGAGCGATGTTCAGAGGGATTTATACAGTGTCGCCTATAAATGACTACACCCCTAATTTTCTTATAAACCAAACATAATAGGATTTTATTATTTCTAATGGAACATTACACAATCAAAACAGATATTATCAGGTATTATTCATGACCAAAATTTACAGCATTGAAACTCTGTTGCCAAAACTATATATACTCATACTTCAATGCTGTAGAGTTTTGTCATAAATAACAACTGATATATCTGTTTCAATTGTGTAATATTCCACTAGAAATGATAAAATCCTGCTATGTTTGGTTTAGAAGACAATTAACTTTCTATTTCTGATTTATAGGCGACACTGTACATATACATATATATATACACATATATATATGTTTGTAGTGTGGATATAAGAGAATCCGACAGAATGGTAGATTTGATTAGACAATGTGAGATTTGAACATAGCAGAGTCGTGCACCAACAAACTAGGTCACCAAAACACACAAAGCACCCTTTATTACATTTCATTGCCACCACCCAGCATGGATTGTGCACGACTGTTATTCATTTTATTCAGGTGACATTTTGGGTTGAGGTCTTTGCTGAATCCATTTTGAACCTCAGCATCGAAAAATGTTCATTATAAAATTCAGTTTATTCTATATACTGTTTTTTTCTTCTCCTTATGAATTATGAATCAAATGTTAAACTCAGGTGGTTTTCTAATTTATTGTTAAAATATCTAAAAATTAAACATTTCTCTGAACTCAGCATGAATCAAATTATTAACTTTGCTAAATATACAGATTCATAAAAAATATTTAATGAATTTAAGAGGATTTGTTTTGGACTAAAATTGAAACAGTGAATTCCAGTAATTGTTGTTATCTCATTAATAAAAGGTTCAGAAAATGTTGAGAATTAATGCAAACCTCCCAGAACTTGAGCGGCTAGAACGCTATGAGTTTGACCTTGATGTAGAAGAACAGATACGTCTCCAGCATGAAGCCAAAGAAGCCGTCTTACGGGTTAGTATACTATATAACAATCAGTTTTCATGTTATATGCAGCAGCTTCTTTTTTCCGCATTTAGTTGATACATTCTATTTTATATTGTACAGGTATATGAAAAAATTGAACATGACAATCTTGCCAAACTATATTTGAAAAATATCATCAAAAAACAATGCTTTGATGATATGAAAGTGAAAGGAAGAACTCTTAAGGTAAGCCTGTGCTCATATACATCTGATAAATTAAACATCTTCAGTCTGAAAATTTTATAGAGTAACAAGGAACATTATTGAATTGATTTTTGTTTGTTTGTTTAATTGTGAATGTTTCTTTTGTTTTCAAAATGTAAGTAAATAAGTATTTATATTATACATATAGTCAAAAGTAAAGCTAAAATGTATGCTTCAGTAAATATAGATTCATTGTTTTGATTTTGTATACAAACACTTTCCACTGCAATTCAAAATTCAAAATTCTTTTAATTATTTTTAAATGGTTCAATTCTATGTAGAAGGTAATTATCCTTATTTGATTTTTTGAGATCATTGAATACAAATATTAAATAACCTTTTATACTTATAGAGATTAAACAGACTTTGAAATTGTATTCAGTCAAAAAATAATGTTTCAGGCTTTGGTCCATTGTCTAAATTTAAATGTTTGGTCAGTGTAGTTAACTCATGTTTCTTTTCCAATTTTGATACAAACAAAACAAACAAAATAGAAAATGCATTTTGCAATTTATCGCTTGACAAAGTATTCAATTGTTGCTTTTGAGAGTTTTTTGTATCTGTTTTCCTGCAGGCCTTTCTCATTCCTCTTGAAGTGGCAAATTTTCCTCTGCTAGAAATACCCCTGAAAACAAGAAACAACTTGGAAATTTTTAAAAGAAGGCGGAATATAGAGAAACAAGTTGATGCAGTAAGTTATAATTCACTTATTATAGTTCTTTGCTTGTAAAACCACATTTTGGTGTCTAACAACAACATGATGAAATCAGTTTTGTTCAGCTGACTGGATCCTGGAAGTATCATCAACCCAGCTAACAAGAATTTGGCACCAAGCACAT
Source organism: Architeuthis dux (assembly GCA_006491835.1). Taxonomy (NCBI): domain Eukaryota; kingdom Metazoa; phylum Mollusca; class Cephalopoda; order Oegopsida; family Architeuthidae; genus Architeuthis; species Architeuthis dux. The sequence continues at coordinate 2,378,304 of VCCN01002162.1, read as the reverse complement.
ACAACCCCTGGCAAAAATTATGAAATCACCACACTTAGAGGATGTTCACCCAGCTTTTTTATACTGGCAAATAAACAAATCACAGAATTGACACAAAACAATTTTTTTAATAGCTAAACATACTGGCTTCATGAAATATACCTTAAACAAACCGGATTAAATTATATAAAGTAATAGATTTTCTTTCTAGATTAAGTAGAGGAAAGAATTATGGTATCACTCAATGTTCATGGAAAAATTATGTATTCAGGAATTTAGGAAATATTTTTAAATATCAGATCAGATTTCCCAAGATATTTTCATTAGTAAATCAACAAATAAAAACAATATTTTTTTAAAAGTCTCTTTAATGTTCATAGTTTCACTAAACCAAAATATTTCTATATTATTTTTGCATATTACTGAATTCTAGTTGAAATCTATCATACAAACAGGAATAGAAATGGAGGTGGGTTCGCGAGGGTACAGCATATACCTACTTCTCAATTTCCAGGTTTTTGTATGTTCAATGTCTACTAATGTAGATATTACTGTATACCTAGTTCTCAAAACCAAGCCTTACCATATACCTAGTTCCCAAAACCAAGTCTTACCATATACCTAGTTCCCAAAATCCATTTCCTTCACTGCATACAAAGATATTTTCAGTGAATTTTTAAAAGTATTCATTTAGATGTTAGATGTGTTTCAACCGATGACTTTACATTTGTTGTAATACAATCCTGAGATATGATTAGATTCTTCTCAGTGGTCCATTGCACGGAGAGTTACTGTAACTCTAAGACACAATTCTTTTATTTTAATTACTTTCTCTTCTATTTTATACTGATTAGATTTCTTTTAATGTATGGCCAAAAAGTTCTGATTTATTAAATAAAAATAAAAGACCATTTTTCACTTTGGACGTTAACATATTTATTGTTTCAGGCAACTTTCTAATTCTATTCTCCCAGAATTTGTTATCTTTCTCACCAAAGAATTGCTCTTTGTGCCTTTTTCAGTCATCCAGGAAATTGAAATTTTTTTCATCAAGAGAATTTTGTAAAGATCCAAATAAATGGTGCAATATCTGATGAATCCAAAGGTGCAATATCCGATGAATCCAAAGGTGCAATATCTGATGAATCCAAAGGTGCAATATCTGGTGAATTCAAAGGTGCAATATCTGGTGAATTCAAAGGTGCAATATCTGATGAATTCAAAGGTGCAATATCTGATGAATCCAAAGGTGCAATATCTGGGGAACATGTTGGATGAGTGAAAACTTCCCAACCAAGCTGTAACAATTTGTGCCTGGTCACCAAAGAAACATGTGATATAGTGTTATCCTGATGGAATATTATGCTCTTTCTCTTAACTAATTCTAGATGAAAGCACTACTTGTTCAAATTAATTGTTTGGTTCTCCAGAAGAAGCTGAGAGTAGAGGACTCTTCCAATACTACCATATACACAGCATCACCTTTTTTTAATAAAGGCCGGGCTTTGGTACATTTAGTGGTAATTTATTTTGCTTGCCCCACAATATTTTGCATTCTGCATAGTTAAAATATCCACTTTTCATCGCCCATCACAATCTGTTTCACAAACAGAATATTTTCCTTACATTCAAGTCACAAATCGCACACAGACATATGGTCATTTTTTTACACTTATGTGGAAGCCACTCATCAAAGTGACTAACATAACCAAGCTGGTCCAAATGATTTTGAACTCTTGATTTGAATATTTTGAGTATGTTGGCTATCTCCCAGGGTTGCCGTATAACGATTACTCTTAGTAATGCCTTGATTTGAGCGCTATCATGCTCAACTGGTCTACCAGACCATGGACCATTGTTCAGTGAGAAATTTTCTGCACAAAACTTCACGAACAACTTTTGACATGTTCAATCATTCACAATACCTTCTCCATAAACTATACATGTGTTTGAATTGCATTCTTAACTTTCTTAAAATAAAAAAGCATAATATGCTGAAAATATTGCTCTTTTTTTTCCATCTTCAATGTTAGAGTCAATTAAAAAAATAAGCCACACTGATATGACAGCTGTCATACTACAATTAAAAGCAAGCTTTTTTTAATGAAATGCTCCTAATGCCCTCTCCTGACAAACAAAGAACAAACCTTTTGACCAACCCAATAAATGCTAAGCTACAATGTTTCAAAAATCTTTGTCTTTACATAATTTATTACTTGTTAATCAATACAATGAGTTTAAATGTATATTAATCTACTTTCAAATGACAGATAAATAAAGAAATCATGGAGTCTCTAACCCAACCAGTTATCAGTTCAAGTGTGAGTATGTCTTATATACTGATCATTATTTTTATAAGGCTATTATTACAATTATAAGAGGTTGGCTGATAAAATCTTTTGCATGATGTATGATTGTGTATTGAAAAAGTGTGGAAAGTTGTCTTCAGGAAATGTATTATTACATTTTGTTATAAAAAAAATCAAAATAATTATATATCAAATTTACCCTCTCATCAATTTATATATGAAGGGATCATATCATGAAATTCATTGTAAATTATCATTACAAAGGCATCTATAATCTTTTTTTCTTGAATACGTCTGCTGATTTTAGCAATAATTTGGTACTTTTTACAAATCTAAAATTTGTATTTAAAAATAATACAAGCCATTTTCATAAGTCAACAGCTCACATTTTCCCAGTGCCAACATGAAGTATAAAATATGACATTTTAAGATAGTGCATATAAAACCTTTATTTTCTCATTTTCGAATTATATTTAAACCACATTGCTATCTGACTTATTTCCATTGAATTCTAAGTATCTTGCATAAATTCTTCTAATACTTATATCAGTGTGTTGCTATGCTTTGATTGTTATGGCTGCACTGTTTAATTTCAAAATAAACTGGCAAAACTTTTAGTGAATTTCTAAATGTTTAACTATTAGCATCTGTGGACATTAAAAACAGGAAGTGAAAAAACTACAATAGATGAAATGAATTTGAATGCAGAAATCACTTGCAGTTCCTAGATGCTCATGAAACAAAATTGTGTGGATATTTCCACTAAACAAACTAAGTAGAGAAATTTATAGCAAAAATCAACTAAATTCACATACAATAGTAAACGTATTAAATAAACAGCCTGTAAGATTTATTATATTAAAACTTATATGTACAGGGACATGACACTTCTATTTTCAAGCAAACACCTTTCTGCTGTCTTTAGTTGATATGCAAACTTTGACAGAATAAATGCTTTTATCCCATTAATCATGCTTTATAATGACATCTAATCAATGGGTTTATTAAGAGAGTAAAGCGATAAAACTAAAAAAGGAAACAATATAGGAGACAATATAAATGATACACAAGACAATAACTACATATGAATGAATGAAATGCATGTAGAAGACAGATACAGAAGACAATGTAATAAAGGCATATACAGTACAATGTCATAAGTGTTTATAGTGTGGATGTGAGGGAATCCGACAGAATGATGGGTATGGTTAGACAATAAGTGCATATACAAGGCAATTTAATAAATGCATACCCTAGACAATATAACAAATACTCACTGCCACAAAGGTGCATAAGCCCCTGAAGTTACAGACTTAAAGAGATGTATGTTGGAGCAATATGTCATGATAGAAAAATGTCTGTTGCCAACTCATTTCTGAGTATGTTCAATGCCCTGAAACCTGCTTCCTGTAACCTACTGAGAAAAAGGAAAGAGGTTGAGGGAAACAAAAAGGAAGCAGACATTAAGAGTGACTGACCAGAGTTCATTGTGTTGGCAGCAGATCTTTATGTTGTATCGGGGGAAAACTAAAGACTTCTTTAACAGAACAGCCTTTATTCAATGAGCTTAATAATTCACAAACTTTTTTTTGCAAATTAACATTTAGTGGATTTGACAGTAGCAAATCTCAAAATGTTCTTTTAAAAATCAAATCTATCAGACTTGCTATCTTCTTTAGTAGCTGCATTAAAACATGAAACAATAAATTAGAAAACCCGAGTTTAACATTTGATTCATAATTCATAAGGCGAAAAAAAACAGTATATAGAATAAACTGAATTTTATAATGAACACTTTTCAATGCTGAGGTTCAAAATGGATTCAGCAAAGACCTCAACCCAAAATGTCACCTGAATAAAATAAATAACAAAAAAATATGATAATATCAGGAAAGGCTTTAGTTGCAATATTTTGATCACATTTAACCTGAATTTTTTTCATTATGTGTGTATATATATATATATATATATATTTTGTTCGCAAAACCAAGCCATTCATTCATTCATTCATTTGTGATGCATTAAGTAAGAGCTATGAATGCAAAATATGTATATTTAATATATTCTAAAAGTATATATGTACATGTGTTAAAATTTATGTATGTTTGTGTATAGATTACATGATTCCTTTTTTTATTTTAGAATTCTTACTTTTTATTTGTAATTTATTTTCATTAATATATATATAAATATAATTTTCTTTTTTTTAAATGCCTTTTATACCTTTTGGTATTCTTATCTTTTATCTTATTATGTCTTACTGTTTGTATTTAACAGGGTTCTCAGTTATCTGAGGAATTTTCAGAAGAGGTGATGTCACTTTCTGTCAGAATTGATTAATTTTATTTCTTTTAGGAACTGCTTTCCATTTTATATTGAAAGATCATTGCCAAAATAGCATTGGAAATATTCATAAATGTAATCAAGCCTTTTAGTAATCCATACAACACTAAACATCATTTACCTTTGTTATTGTTATCAGAAGACACTGAGTCACAATTGCCATTTTCAGGCTTCTTGTATTCACAAAGATGAATCAGTTAGTCAACTGGAAACATGCCAATTAAATATATTAAATATATATATCAGGGTGTTTTCTTGACCTATTCACATGTTTGTTTATATTATTATGGTAATCTTGGATTTTATCCATATCACAAAATTATCTGTATCATAAAATCTATTGCCTACAATTTCAAAATGCTAGTGTGGCCATACAAATGTTATTATAGTTTTATTAAATAACTACTTATAGTATTCTTACTGATAGGGACACAAAAGTTTCTCTTCCCTTCCTTCATATTCACACAGAATCTAAATTATTCAATATAAACACAGATATAATTTTGCCACTGTTGATCATCTATATATAAGGGAAAAACTTTTTTCTATTAGAATTTTTTTTGTCTAGAATTGCATATATGAGATGCTACCCAAAAGTTTGGAGAATTTGACCATGAATTTGACCATATTCAACTTCCCAGAACTTTTGGGTAATACCTCATATATCAGCTGTGGACACAACTTAAGAATAATATCTATCAGAAACAATACATTTTTAACTCTGAAATTCAGCATCAAACTTGGAATAATTGAACAAACATTTTTATCAATTATACCAAAGAGGACTTTGATAAGTAATGTCATATTTAACATTAAGACATATTGATAAGAATCTATTCAATATGTGGCAAGGTCACCACCCCTCCTGTGGAGAGGGATGCAGAAAGCAGGACTTGGCTAACTCATCTGAAAACCCTCCTTTGTCTTCATGGTATCAATATATTATGATAAGTATTACACTTTTATAAGTTATAAAAAGTTCCCTACAGAATAAGAACAAGAACAGTGGTTTTATTATTGCTATCATGTATGCACAGTTTATTAGTTTCACTTAAGATCTCTGCTGAATTTCCATATAAAAGGGAAGCAGTTTCCTTTCTTTGTTAATGCCAAGTTCATTGCTATTGTGGATGCTGGGGAGAGACTGGTGACTAAATCTGATGTATTCTAAGGCTACAAAAACAATTACTTGTTGCAGCTCTTTTTTACTGATTTTATTTTTAATATCAATTCAATTGTTTCACATTAAATATGTAACTAGAGGCCAAACACATTGACCATTTAAACTAAAAAGCAACATCTTTCCTAAGCTTGTAATAACAAATTGAGTTGATGTATGGTGGCTAGACTACTGGATTGGTGACCACAAGGTTCATGGCTCAAAATATAGAAGAAATAGATTTTTTTTTCTAATGAATATTTTTCTACTTTCAAAATCTTCAATACTCAGGAAGTATAAACTTTACAAAATGTAAATATTAGCTTTTCAATTTTAATTTCCTATTATTATTTTATATTTACTAATGAGTCATTAATAATCATATACGCATACAATAGTTCATTTTTGTTTATGACCTGAAGATTTTCTTCCTGAATGAATGACTGCACTGGAGCAATTCACTTAAATAGCATTGTTTCATTGATAACTAATACATTGGACATTTGTTGTTCATCAAAATAAGAACTTCACTGGTCATGAAGTTTGTATTGATTATTAGTAAGTCACTTAGAGTTCATAAAATGTATTATTAATGTCCAGTTCTTTTAAAATTTAGTTTCATCATAAAAGCATTAATTATCTCCTCTGGTTACACATGAGAAGTGTCAAAGTGTAAAATAATAATATTCTTCAATCTTTATTATTATTGGATGAAGTATTGTAACACACCACTTTTTATTAAATTTGACTAGTTTTTACCTTCATTCTAATTTTAGTTGTTTTTATACAACTTATTAAATCGAGCCACTGTTTCTATGGCAACGAATAACAGGGCAATCAGAAATAAAGAGTAAGCCTTCGGTGAGAATCAAATTCACACCCTCATTGCCAGAAGGAAACTAGCTTACGCCTAGCTGCTTTTACTAATCGACCACAAAGACTTCATATATTAGCAGAAGCTGATTTACACTTATAAACTCAATCCCTACAGCCGACTATCTGCGCCATATTTATGTTGTTTTACATATGAGACCTAGTATTCTTTTTTATAAATCACTCTTTCTTTATTTACTGATCATTATTTCCATAGGATGGTTACTATGGATCAGTTGAGGATTAAATCTTTACTGTAACCAATTTGCTCAAAATAGGTTTAACATTAATCTATTAGGACTAGTGTCCTCATCTTGGTTGTTATAGTCACAACATTTTAGGCACTGTATCCTCCAGGCTTCTTCAGGTATCTGTCATACTTGGTAACCTTCTGAGAATTTCAAACCTAACTTTTCATTCAATCCACAGGGGTAGATGTTCTTGAATGCAAGTTTTCCTTAATGTGAAAAGTGCAAAATGGTTTGTGCCATTCTTTAAAACCAAATAATTCTTCCTGTTCTTAAAAGCTTCACAAAATAATTCAAATTCGATGGTTGCAACTTCACCACACTCCCTCAGCTCACAATTACATTTGTTATTTTGATTTTCTGTGCTTTTTTATTGTTTGTCTTTTTTTAATGTTAAAATGTTTTTTTCTGCCATATTTGTCTTGATGTGAACACAACTTATTATTTATTTATTTTCTCAATTATAAAAAATTGCCTTCCTATTATTGTCATTCACATATTGCTTCAAACAATTTTTAATCACCTTTTTAAATGTTGTTATTTGTTTTCTGCTGTATAAGATGATTATTTCAATAAGCAATGTATTTCTTTTAAAATTGTGTCACTTTTAATCACAGCTGAGGATTCTCTTTCCAGTCATATTGCTTTAAATGTTTTCTAAGCATTTTCCTTAACATATTGCTAACTTTGTATTCTTTGATTTTTTTAAAGATGTTTTTATATTTACTGCTACAAAGGTGCAAGGTGAATATACACTTCAGTTACACCAGGGACGGCATGATATATGAAACTGACTAAAAGACTTAGTAAAGTGGAAAGATATTTTAATTTTGATCAAATGAAACTAACAAGAATCTTCAATTTTAAAAAGTGATTCTGAAATAATGATATAAAAATTGAAGGAATATAAACATGGCTTTCATGAACCAACCTTGCAATTAAATACTGTTATGTATTTTGAAGAGTTTGATTTGTCGCATGTTAATCTAAGATTATATCTTTTCTGTTATTGCATGTTTGAATCAACATCTACTCCACTTGTATAGCAATGATTTAATCAAAACATCAAAACACCACCACTCATGAATATACGTAGTTACATCAATAAGTCTGTAGCCCAATGATCAAAAAAGCATTTATTTTACACAACAAATATTTATTTTTCAACATAATCTCTTTCTTAGTTAATGCACTTAATTCACTGGTGAATATTAATCACATTATACAGTGAAAATGCTATCTTCAAAATTCAGCTAATAACTATGTGTTCTGTTACAGACTTATTGATGCACGCTCATATACACATAACTGTACATTTTAATGTCAATATATCATGCTATATTTATTAGTAGAATCTTGTTTATCATAGTCTCTCATAAGTTACTCTTTTTAAAATGAAGCCACTGGATATATCCGTTATTCTCCAATACACACAATGTGTCTGTGAATGCATAAGTGCATGTGTGTGTTTTGCCATAACAGGATGGTAAGATTATTTTGCATGTTACTATTTAAGAGTATCAAGTAGTCTATTTCTGTTGGATATCACTCCCACTACTATCATTGGTACAGAAAAGCCTTTTCTGTCCCAATGATAGTAGTGGGAGTGCCCCGAGATTCAAAAAGTAGGAGGTGATGTCCCAATCGCCTAGAGGACAGTATTCCGTTGAGTTACGCTATAAGTAACCAACTAAAACTTGACTTTGTGTTGAACTTGTGAAAACTTGACTTTGTATCAAACTTGTGAACATTCTATGTTATGTCGAACTTGTGAACACCCAACCAATGTTAAACCCAGTGCAGTGGCAGTATACAACAATTTCCCACTGGTACCAGTGTCAAATCCCAGGTATAAAAACCAAGATTTCACATGCTGATTTTTAAGGCATAAAAGCCCTGTCCACTTGGAAGATTACTGCAATTCAATCTTCTGACTCCCATTTCCTCATATTTGGTCTTGTGCTGTACTCAACTAAGTTTAGTAGATATCAAGAGAACAAGCATCCTAAATAAGAACAAACCTCTCTCAGGCTTCACTTGGTCTTGATTATATTTGTTTTATTTGTTCAAGATTCTAAGTAAACGAGATTATAATAATAATTTTACTTACATATTTGCTATTCAAATATAACTGAAACATTAGAACCAAAATTCCCAAAGATTTCCCCAACAAATGTTATCATCATTTTTTACGTAGAATTATATATGCCTTATTTTATAATAGACATTTTTCTTTTTTATATTAGAAACTGTCAACCAAAACTGTCAACATTAGTTTTTTCAGTTTTTAAATTGGTCTGGCTGGATGGCTAGGTATGTATGTATCG
>VCCN01002162.1:2329975-2350209 GCA_006491835.1 Architeuthis dux | reverse complement strand
ATGTGCTAGTCCGCTCGGATGGTGTAATCTAGTTTCATATTAAACTTTAACATTTTGTGGACAAATAAAAAAAAATATCTGACTATTCTGACCACTGACATAACTTGCTAGAAATGGCCTAATTGTTTTGTGTTTAACTCTGAATAAGGGAGAATACTAGGTACTAGAATGCTAGGTACTGTAATAAAAATAGACCAGCTTCCTTAGAAGCTCAATTTGACCTTGAACTACTCACTAACTATCTTATTATAATTCACCAAAAGTCTGTCCGTCCATCCATCTGCCTGTATGTGACACCCTACTGCAAAAACCATTTGACATAACCCCATGAAATTTTCTGTGACTCCTAGGCAGGTTTTTAGCAAGTTAGTTTCTGAATATTACACCATCCCCACCAAAATATGTTTAAGGGGGGTATTCTGTTTACAATGTAAATTCATGCTAAAATGGACACATTTTTTGTGCCTGCTTTTTCAGCTTAATCTACTGACTGCTGCTGAAAATCTGCTTATTTGCATAGCAAGAGGGTACTTTGGTATCGTTCATAGAGAGCACCTGAGTATCAGAGGAATAATGACTTTGTTTATTGTCTGTGAAGCATAATTACACATACATTTAACACTTTAAATCGTTGAAAAAAAAACTGTAAAAGTCACAAATATTACTTTTAAAAACAAATTGAATTAAAAACTATTTGATTTCCATCTATCTATCAATCTATTTCATTGATTTCTTTTTACAGCAACTTATCCCATCTGTAGAGTGGTATTGTATAGTTAAGATTGTATAGTCAAGTGATTAAAACAAACTAGCATGCCAAGGGAAATTATGAATCACTGCCACCTATATATGCTTCTTTTTACCTTGTAAATTAAATAGTGGTGGTGGGCAGTGACAGTAAATAGTCCAAATTTTCAAAAAACAAGTGAGAATGCTCAATTTGGGATCAATTTGGCATAAACTTACATTGTAATTTGAACCCCCACTAAAAACCTATTTTGGGGAGGAATTTTCAAAAACAAAAAAAACAATTTCCCTACTCATTGATGGGATTGTGTGTTCAAAATTTCAAGTTTCTACTATAAACGGTTTGGGCTGGGCAAAGTCCGGATACATAGATATATATAAATGTCAGAACGCATAAATAACCTAAATCCAGCCACAGTATTTAAACCAGTGTTGTGGCTAGCAGTGATTAATAAAACATTTCCTGGTGTTAATTCCCCTTTACAGAACAAATAAGCTGACCAGTAATTATTAAAGCTACCAATCTTTTTATAAATTACTTATTTTTCTCATAATTAGTATACCAATCTATAAAGATTTCTTTTAATTATGACACTTGGTTTTGACTTCTCTTCAGGTTAAAGTTGAAAAGTACCTGACCCCAGAACAACGCAAAGCACTCGAAGATGTAGTGGCAGACGAAGAACAAAGAAAAAAAATGAAAGCAGATAATGTACGAGAGAGAGCACTGGTCCAGATGATGAATGGAGTGCTCGAGATAAAGAAAGAAGATGAACTGAAAAAAGTATATTTAACTTTTAAATTTATATTATGTTTAAAGTTTATCAATTACCAGATATTTATGATATCAGTAGAATAGTTGCTACAACATAATTAGATTGTTTTTCATTATCATATAAAAATGACTAAAACAAAGTTTAGAAAAAGCTAGTTTTAATATATTTATTCACATCCTGAATATATAAATTGTGTATCAACAATTTTATATATTTTTTCTATTCTTCTCATTGATTTCTGATGATCAGCAAATTCCCCACACTTCATTATAACTAGTAAATATACAGGAACTTTTTTCAATTACTTGAAGTATTACTTGAAGTATTACTTGAATCATTATTTTTATTTTTATTTTCATAATACTTCATCTAATAAAAATAAATAAAAGAGAATGTATTAAAAAACTGAAACTAGCAGAATATAAACAAACATGGCCGCTGATTGGAGTGAAGGATGGGTTTAAGGGTGTCATTTGGACATCTGCCTTCTGGTTGAGTCTTGGTAGCTCAATTGGTAGAGCAAGCAGTTGTAAACTGTGCTCTCTCCATATGGGGTGTGGGTTCAAATCCCACCTACAGCTTATTCTTTATTTTCCGATCAATGTTGTTTGTTCACTGCCGAAGGAGCTTGTTTGAATTGTTTCTACTATCAAACTTGGGTAGATATAATACTCAACCTCATTTAACTAAAATCTAAAAGACATTTTATGAAATTTCAGGTGAAGATAGAGCAAAGATAATAGTTTTCGAAAGACAATTTTAATCTTTGAAGTGAAAGTATATGTTAAAAAGCATCATCAAATTTGATAAAAATTAGTTGCTTTAGTAAAATAGAAAATAAAAATATTTTCTTTCCTTAACAGAACATACAAAGATGGAAGAATGTATTTTAATATTTGGTCTCTTTTTATGGATGCATTAATTTTGTTTCAGGACATTCCTCTTCCTCATGTTGGTGAAAAAGAAGATGACTGGACAGAGGAAGAAGTGAAGATGATGAAGGAATATGAAAGAAAAGTGAAAGAATTAAATGAAGAGAGAGAAAAATACAGAAAAGTAAACAGAATCTTTTAATAATTTGACGCTAATTAACCCTCTGACCCCTTCTAGTTTCTTTGCATTTATTCAAATGAATGTTTTTAGTGAAAATTTAAAGAAAAACAATTACTGTTCACTTATATACTTGAATATACTTTTTTTGACAGCAGTTAATTGTGTCATTAAGCCAGCTTCAGTGTAGTTGGGCTTGGGTTAAACTAATTTAAAAAATGGTAGTTAAATCTGGTATATCCGATATCAGAATAAAGATTATTTTTAAAAGTATTGATATTCTCGGATGTGACCATCTTTTCACTTAGGCTGTTCCATGCGTTTGCCACTCTTGCAGAGAGGAAGTTTTTTCTAACATCAGTGGAGGTCTGAATTTGTAGTTTATGGCTGTGTCCTCTGGTTTTACTGCACATAAATGAAGTCAACATTTTCTTATCAGGGCATTTTGAGCAATGAATGCCTCTATCCTCTCTATGTATGTTGTTCCGGATTCTATAGACCTCTAGTAGGTCAGCACATTTTCTTTTGTATTCAAGGGTCTCTAGATTAAGTTGTTTTAACCTTTCAGTGTAGGATATATCTCCCAATCACGGAATGATCTTGGAGGCTCTCCACTGAACTCTCTCTATGGCATCTGAGTTGTACTTCAGGTTAGGAGACCATATGCAGGAAGCAAACTCCAGATGAGAACGTACCAGGGACTTGTACAGTAGTAGGAAGCTCTCCTCATTGATGAACTTAAATGAGTGTCTTGTGTAGCCAAGTGTTTTATTTGCTGTATTCACTTTGTTTTGTATATGCACAGTGAAGTTAAGTGGATTGTCTATATAAACACCAAGATCTTTCTCCACCTATATTAGTAAAACAAAGAATATACAAACCAAAGATATTTGAAGAGGTGGGGGTCCATCCATTTTGTCAGTTTAAAGCTTAGATGTAAACTGCCTTCATCATCATCATTCGTCATGTGTCCACTGCTGGACAAAGGCCTTTTGCCATCTCCTTCCATGATAACTTAGATTGGGCTAACCTCTGACATGTCTTACCGGCAAACTTTTTTATCTTGTCCCTCCCTCCCTCCCTCTTATGCCTGGTCTTTTCCTACTGTGTTTACTGTCACATGGGCACCAATTGGTTATCTCTTCTTGCTAGGTGACCAGCCCATCTCCATTTTGCTGCTTAATTATTTGTATAATATCCTTCACTCTAGTCCTCTCTCTGATCCATGTTGATCTTTTTCTATCTCTTAGATGTATTCCTAGCATTGCTCTTTCCATGGCTCTACATGCAATTCTAAGTTGGCTTAACTGCCTTAGTCTTAAGTAAATATTTTCTATTTTCCAGTTATCTTGTAAATTTTGTCAAACTCCAGTACAAAGTCTGGGGTTGACTTTGTTTTCCTACCATAGTAAGAACAACAAGTACAACAAGAACAAGAACAATCCTCACCAAAATTAGGGGTGTAAACTGATATGTAAAATTCACATTCCCCTACCGTGATTTTAACTCACGACCAACTGATTGCCAGGAGGCTTACTTACTGACTGAGCTAAATCGACAAGTCTTAGATGTTAACAAAAATGTATCATACAGATATGCACAGGCTATTTCATTCTAATAAATGAATAGATTTATACAAAAAAATATATATTTTTATAATTTTCTATTTATTATATATACAATACAAATATTACAGTAATCATTTTATTAAATCCCTTTCCATGGCTAAATTTAAAGATCTTTTTCAGTTAAAGGAGAACTGTTTATACAAAAGTTGAAATATTTTCAAAACTTATAAGCTAAGTCATTTAAGCTTCAGTCAGAATAGAGTTTGACACTGAAGTGGCTAACCTTGTCATACATACATACTGTCATACATACAGAATATATAAGATTTTATGACTTTCAATAAAGGTATATCTTATATTTCTTAGTTCATATTTTCAAATATGATTATTTATATTATTTATGATGATTTTATTATTGCCATTTTTATTTATTTTAACCATAATTATAAATTGATCTTTTCTGCCTTCATTTGATGTGCTTGTCTTTTTCAATTAAAAAATAATTATTCAAACGTTGATGTATTTGTTTTGTAGAATCTGGAGAGTGAGCTAAAGAAAATGCAAGGTTCAATTGTAGAGGCAATGTCAAATTTTGATGAACTCGTGAACAATTTGTTCCACAAAAATATCCAGGTGGTAAAGACAATTCATCAAGTAAGGGAGATAACTTTTATGTTTTATATTGTCATAAGAGCTTTGTTAATTTGAGATTAGAAAAATCTATAGATAATAAAGTACCGGACCATTCAACTGGCTTCCAGAAAACCGGAATTACCAGAAAACCGGCTGTTTTTGGAACTGGCTACACTGGCGGGTGTTGTATTATCATGTTATTGTTAATATTTACATTCAGACATACCATTCAGCAGAAGATGCAGGAACTGGACAGCGTACAAGAGAAAGATGAAACAAACGAGTCTCGTTTATAGTGTATGTATGTTTATTTTCGTAAACGGACATAACGTCAGACACAGAAGTTTTCAGAATACAAACATGTTTACATTTTGCCCAGCGCAGGGAGAAGGAGAGTGTATACATGACAAGGTGAACACAGAGAGAGAGAGAGAAATGCTCTGTGCAGCATTTGAGTGAAGAGTATGGTGTAGGTACATCTACTATCTATGATATCAAGTAAACAGAAAGAAGAGATGCTTGAATTCTATGGTGACAGTGATGTGCCTAGATTAACGGACAAGCAAAAAACTTTACACCAGTCGAAGAGTGTAGATGTGGACAGAGTGTTGCTTGAAAGGATTAGGCAGCATCAAAGTGAAAAGTTTTCACTTGTTCATTCCTTCATAATGAAATTTCAAAGTTATATTTCCTCAGGATTAGAAAACAAAATTGCTTGATTCAATATTGTAAAAGGTTTGCAACTTATTAGTCAAGAAAAAATTACTTGAAACTGTATGCTTTGTTCTGTCTAATTTATTTATGATTATTTTTTATTAGGAAGAATTAAAGATAAACCGAATTAAACTAAATTTGATGGTCCAAAATGTTCTGGATTGCCAAGAACATGAATTATTACAAAGAAAACAAGAAAAGATTGAAGCACAGGTAAGAAGAACCCATATAAAGTGTGAATGCTTTTGTCTGCTAATGTTACCAGAAAATAAAATCAAAAAAATATTGATAACATGACTATATTTCAAATAGTTCTTCCGACGATTAAACTCCTCCCCAAAGTTTTTTAATTTCAAAGGAGGTAACCCTTATAACGTAGGATTCGGGTGATTCTTTGTCCCTGTCTTGTCAGGTTTGGGCCTGTTGACCAGCAGAAGCCACATCGGGTTGAACTCTGCACTTGTCTGACTAATGCATTCAGTCAACATGTTGATATGAGCTGCCTCTTTGATTTTTCTCTGCTTCCAACAGTGTTCTCTGTCAATAATCTGGACTTCCGCCCAAATAGGAAAGTGGTCACTTTTCTCTGTTTACCCCCATCACATTCAGATTTTACACCTGAAGAAGGCCGAAGAATGGATCAGCCAAAACGTTGTGTTAACAACACAAACAACAAGAAGGAGTTCAATCATCCAAAGAACTATTTGCATACCTCTGCCAATAGCATTGTTAGGGGAAGTAATTGTGCATGGATCCATCCCAAACTTTAATCACTTCTCAATTACTCACTCTTCAACAAAATTTCATAAAAATTCATTGAGAACTTTTGGAGATATTGTGTGGACAGACAGGAACTTTTGGCGATATCATGTGGTATGGACATACAACTACGACGTAGGGGAGGTAACCTTGCATGGATCCACCCCCAAACTTTAATCACTTCTTCGGTAGCCTATTGTCCACCTTTCCACGAAATGTCATAGAAATTATTGGAGAACTTTTGGAGATATTGTGTGAACAGACATGAGCATATACATAAATGTATGGGGGAAAAAAACGGAAAAATATCTCTCAAACAGAAAAAATTCCTGGATCCGACCCAAAATTTAAGCAACTCTTCCTTTGGCCACCCTTCCACAAAGTTTCATTGGCTTCGTTGGCAGAGGTATAAAAATTTTAATTAAAAGTATAAATTTAAATTCATAAAAGAAATCAAAAACAAAGAAGAAATTCATTATTTGCAACGTGCCTAGCAAGTTTAGAATTACAGGAAAGTATGAATAGATCATTTTTCCAATTAATTTAAAAAGACTACTTTAGATTGTCTTTTTTTCTTGAAGGATCCTTTTTGCATGCAGACCAATTATAACAAAAGGAGGAATTAAAGAAATTAGAGCAATGTGATGATTATTTCTATTCAGAGGTACAAGATTGACATCTGAAAGAATTTTGCTCTGATTTGAAATTTCAACATAAAGGATATTACTAACTCTTACAATTCTTGCTTTAATGCACAATCACAACCACTATTCAAATAGTCCTTTGGATGATTGAACTCCATCTTGTTGTTGGTGTTGTTAACACAACATTTCAGTCAATCCATTCTTCTGCCTTCTTCAGGTGTAATATCCGCGTGTGATGGGGTAAGCAGAAGTTTTTAATTTCAAAGAGGGAAATGTCATGTTAACAACACAAACAACAAAAAGGAGTTCAATCATCTGAAGAACTATTTATATGTTAATGACCATTATCAAAACTATAGAAAATATCATCTATAATTTGATTTGGTGTTGGCCCATCAAGCACATTGGTGGGAATCAAATAGCAGTTATTGCTTCATTAACAGACAGATTTCAGTGAAGATTGTCTTGTTTTAGACATTTACAATTTGTCTTCATATAGAACTAACAGATAAACATTAAAACAACATTTTGTTGAAGTTTTAAATTTAGCAAACTTAACAGCAACCCGGCTCATTTCCTGCAAAATCTTAGAAAGGGATCTATATATGTTATTATTGTATTAATAAATATAATGGTCATTTTATTGCTCAGTAATTCAAATTTCATCTTTTTTCTTTTCACATACACTTCATAGTAAGCCTGAAAGGATAATTTACATATTTAATTTGCATAAATATTTAACAATTATTGAAACAAAATGAGTGTTGAAACAATTTATTTCTAGGCATAATAATAATGTACTTAACATCCTGTTTAGAGTTAGCAATGGTGTTAAATCTATCATTGATGCCACAAGAGTATGACATGATTCATTAAAAGATTCTCTAAAAATAATAAAATACTATTACAGTACTAAACATAGTATCAAATGAACCTCAGACATAAAACTATATTTTGTATTTATTCATAAGTGATTAATAATAAATATTAATATTAATAAATATTTCTAATGATCATTTTTCTACAATTTGTCTACTATTTAATATTATATTATTATAATATATTATAATATTTAATATTATTGTTACTATTATAATGAACATTTTGTTTGTATTATATTTTTGTTTTATATTCAGAATGCATTATTTAATGTTCTGGCTAAATCTGAAAAGATGATTAGTGATTATCGCATCAATTATGACAATTTGGTCTCAGAAGATAAAGCATCTGAGAGATCTTTCAAGTATGAATTTCCTGGAGTACCTCAAACCATGATAGATAACCTGCTCAAACTTTTTAGAAAAAGACCCAAGTAAGTCCTTTTGTGCTTCATT
The DNA here is from genome assembly GCA_006491835.1 of Architeuthis dux. Classification (NCBI taxonomy): domain Eukaryota; kingdom Metazoa; phylum Mollusca; class Cephalopoda; order Oegopsida; family Architeuthidae; genus Architeuthis; species Architeuthis dux. The sequence goes on along the minus strand of VCCN01002162.1, from coordinate 2,341,984 downwards.
CATTTATCCTTTTTATATGTAGTCATCATGTTTCTGTAATATGGAATTAAAACAGTTCCAGTCTGATCATTGAAATGAAGCAAATGGCCATTTACGAACACCAACATGGCTAGCAGTTCTGGTTAATTAAATATGCCTAGTGATTTTATACAAAAACTAAGCTTGTAGTTTGTGCACTATGTGTGGTTCTGTTATTAAATATCAATAGAGTGTTTATTTTTAAATACAAATTTATGTAGGTTAAATTCAATATGTCTGCTTTGAAATATGCACAAATGGTAACCTTCTCAGGATTTGTTTGTAGAAAGTTTACCTGTTTGAATGCAATCACACTTTTTGAGACACATATTCAGATAGTGGATTATTATGATCACAATCCTCTATCTGAATATGTGCCTCATACAGTAGTTCTCTGAATTCATATTTAAAATCATTAATCATTTTCAAATAAACTTAGCTGTGCGAAATGCTAAGTTATAACTACAACTCACCAACATCTGTGGGAGTTATCTAACACAATGTAAGCCTGTAACCCTGCCTCCAATAACTTCTCACCAGTCCCTTCTCCCCCACATTGTGGCTTTGTTTCTTTGAAAAAGGGTTGTCGGTTTAAGCAGAGCTGCAGACAAAGAGAATGGTGTGAAGTCAACCAACTTTGGTAATAGACAAGAGACGCTGCAAACTGACCGTGGATTCTGTTTTTATTTCTGTAAAATACAAACTGTGGTTTCTATTAACCATTCAGAGGGAGAGATGTGGTCTTTTCAAGTCCTAATGAGAGAATTACTTAGTATCTTATGTTCCTAATGATGTATGTGTGAGATGGAGAGCAGCAGCATAGTGACGAGCAGATGACATGGTGGGTGCAGTGGTAGTCTTCAGAATCTGGGGGAATTTCAACAACTCGGTAGATTTTCTCCATGGTCAGTTCCGGACATCTAATATCAGGGGCTTGGTCTGTCTTCACATGGATGGCTGAGTTGCTAAGATTAGAGCACTGCTCGGTTGGCTCACCAGAACTGCCAAAACCATCTGGAACCAGTCTCTGCCGCATCACGCATTCGTCTGCTCGATGAAGAAGATGGCCTGTATTTATAACAAATCCAGGTGCAGTGACTGGATATTTTGTGGTGATGGTGGAGGGAAGAACAAATGGGCCCAGAACTATCATTTGTCAATATTTTCACACCTTCCACAATTGGGATGTTGAAAATCACCTAAACAACCATAACATGTACATCCATTAGAAGGCATACATCAATCCAATACACAAAGTGGACCTACTTTCATAAGAATTTCATGAATTTTAAGGTTTTTGAAAATTTTAAAGTTTAAGAATTTTTATATTTTTTTAAAAAGAAATGTCTAGAACACTGAAACTATAAGAAAGTATTTTCATTTGCAATTGTACTTTTACTTTTTGAAGATAACTTGTTTTTATCCATGGGCTTCTGTTGTCACGCCGGAGTGTCCCTATCATCTGCTGCCCTGAACATTTAAGATTTTGGTTGAATCCTTTTTCTCTTGCCTTTACAAACTATATTGCATAATGGTAGTTAGATAAACATAAACCCTAAGTTCACAATTATTTTACTAAATTCAAGGTTCATTTTCCGCTAATTCTCAAATCTAATTTCATTATTTTTCCCTGATATCTTTTTATTACCATTTAAATCAATTAATCAATATGCATAGAAACAGGAAATTTGTAAATATATACCGTATTTACAAAAATCTGCTCTTATTTTCATTTTATAAAGATAATTCTCACTGATATTCTATACGCATTTATTTTTGTGCAGAGCTTATAAATACAAAATGCCTGAAAACTTCACCTCAGCTGAGACCGATACAGCAAATATTTTTCATGACCGTCTCTCCATATCACAACAGAAAATCACTGTGCAGTCTACCATTGAAACAGCTCTTGAGGAATTTGACAGGCTTGTTCACATGCCTGAAGGGCTTGAGCCCAAAATTTGGATGAAGTTCTGTCAGACCAGAAGAACCAAAGTTGCCAAAGAACAAGAAGTAAATAAATATTAACACATTTATCTATTTATAAGATAAAGTTTCATTACTATTTAATAGTTTATTCATTGGATTAATGTCTTTATTTGGAGGGTGGGGGTGTCTGCTTCCTTATATCATGTGCCTGTATCCACACTACTGACCTAGCATCTCAGAATATAAGTTGTCCATTTTAGAAAACAAAGTTTATCCAAGTCACTGGTTATATTCTAAGATATTATCCCTATAGAATTTATCTCATTTACTGACATAAGTATATAACCTTCTATAAACCAGTGGTTTTGAAACTTTGAAAACCCAAGGACCCCTTCTATAAAGGAAATATTCTGACAGGCCCCTAATTTTAGCATTTAGTTTTTCAACTGTAAGCAAGGAACTACAATAATAAACAATTTTTAATCTTTAAAAATCATATTTATTCTAAATGGATTACATTTATTTGAATTCTAATATATGGTACACGTCTGTGGTACAATAAACATGTTTTTCAAAAACTGTGCATTGGATGATGTTGTTTCTCTGCCACCAGATTCGCAATGTCAGGTTTAGAGGGAACACTGCTGCGGACCCCCAAGCATTATTTATCGAACCCCCAGTGGTCCACGGACCCCAGTTTCGATACCACTGCCTTAAACAATTCCTTGTGTGAATTTTAGTATATTTTCTATAACAGCTGCTGCTAAACAAGCAAAGTTAAGCCACATTTTGCATAATCATTACCAAATTGATGCTCAAAATATCATTCAGAAACATCAACCATTCTTTACAGCTAAGTGAGTGCACTAAACCCTAACATAGCATATTTAACTATCCTAAATCAATGGTTTTGCACTGGTTACTTTCTATTTTAAGCTATTGAATAATCAATAGGTGTTACAAGCTAATCCTTTTAGTTGTTATTAAATCTTAGTTGTATAGTTCCCCAATACTGCACATTTAACACATACTGACTAAAGGTGTATTTGCCTACATAATGATTAACACTATCTATTGAGGAGTTATACTGGAGATTTTATCACTGATCTTCAGCTAGGTCTGATGATGGGTGTCACCTAGTGGATTTAGGGATAAACTAGAACCTGAAAAGGACATAAGGATTGTCTTTCTATATTATATATTAATAATGACCAATTTTAATTCATATATATATATCAGCAGCAGCAGTCATTACTGGTCCGCTGCTTTCCCAGCTACCTCCATGCCGTGACTGTACTAACCTCTGCCATGTCTTATCAGCAAACCTTTCTATCTCATTTCTTCATCTTACATCTGGTCTTCACCTACTGTATTTGCTATCACTTGGGCACCAATCAACTAACCTTTTTCATCATCTGTTATCCTTCCTTCTTGCTATATGTCCTGCCCATCCCCATTTATGTTGCTTAATCATTTATATAATATCTTTTACCTTGGTCTGCCTTTGGATCCATGTTGATCTTTTTCTATCTTTCAACGTTCCTAACATTGCTCTTTCCATTGCTCTTTGTGTGACTCTAACTTTGTTTTCAAGTGATTTTGTTAGTTTGCATGTTTCACATCCGTACGTCATAGCTGGTATCATACATTCATTGTACACTTTACTTTAAGCATATTAGCAAAGTGCTTTTCAATATGTCTCTATGTTTACTAAATACTTTCTAACCAATCGTTATACATTGTTTTATTTTGCTTTCATGGTCTTTCTCTAACTGTATCCACTAACCTAAGTAAATGTATTCTTCAACCTCTTCCAAATCTTCATCCTCTATTCTTTTAGTCATTTTCAGGACATTATTTTTGAACATCTTTAGCCCAATTTTGAGGCTTTCCCTATTTAGATCACTTAGCATGTTTTGTAACTCATCTGATGTTTCTGATATTATTGCAATGTCATCAGCAAATCGTAAATGGCTCAGATATTCTCTATCTACATTTACTCCCATTTTTTCCCAGTCAGTTTTCCGAAAGGTGCCTTCAAGACTTGCTGTAAATAGTTTAGGCTAAATTGTATCCCCTTGTCTCTTTATCTTATTTGTATCTATATGCAGTCAAATTATTGCAGTGCCATATTCTCAACAACTTTTATATATTCAAATAATTCTTTGGACGCTTGAACTCCTTCTTGTTTCATTTCGACCAATCATCGTGTTAACAACACAAACAACAAAAAGGAGTTCAATCATCCAAAGAACTATTTGAATGTTAATGACCCTTTTCAAAACTATAGAAAATAACTTTTATATAATCTTCTTTAATAACCTGCTCTCCCATTGAGTTGAACATTGCTGTGTGTTTTACCAAGTAAACTGTTTTTCCTAATCAATAAAAGCCAAACAAAGTGGTTTGTAGTATTCTGTTGTTTTTTCAATCAGATGATCTACTGTATGTAGGATGCTCTATTGTTGAGTAACCACTCCTGAAATGTGCTTGTTTGTGTGGTTGATTTTCATAGATCGATAGATAGAGATATTGACAGTATTTATTGCGAAATATTAAAAATTGAAATGTCTGGCCAAAATGAAAGAAAGATAGTGTGCCTCTGAAGCAGAGTCTGAGCTAACTGACTGATTAATTTTGGAGGTCAAGTGCTTGTATACTACAGAAGTTGTGCCAATAGTAGCCTGGTTGGCCAATTCTACTATTAGTAAACTACCATATGTCAATAACTTGAATAAAACCTTTGCTGATCATCCAATCAAACCTATAGGTTGTTTTCAATTAAAACATATCATTTACCAAGGATGGTACCAAACCTCCATCACCAAGATCTCAAATCCACCCACCATCTTGTCTCAGGGTTTCCAATTTATCAAAATAATGTTTACCAAGTTAGTCATTGAATCCGTTTTGTTTCAATTTCCCAAAATGCTATCATCTGACCTTTCAAAGGATTGATAGATATTAAACTCCATTGTTCCCTATATACATGAACTCAGTTTATATTTCATTGTTTGGAACATAACATAAATATTTGATACTTTTCTCCATCTTTCATTTAGAATGTTTGCATTCCCCTTATCACACACTCTGAACACAATTGAATTTAAACCTAGAATTAAAGATTCTGGTTTAAATCCTAGCTTATCTTTGTTGAGAAATAGAGTTCAATGATTCAAATTCCCTGCTTTGTTCATTCACTAACATTTTAGTTTCAGACATATTTTATTACAGAGCACTGTTTTTATATATTTATCTTATTTGTTTTATTTCTCAGAGAACTTCTGTAGACATGAAAATATACATGTGGAAACATTTCATTTTTTGCAGGTGAGGAATTCTGCTCTTACTTTAGCAGAAATGAATGCCTTCCACCAAGAAAAATTAGAAGAACAAGAACGACTGAGAAATGACACAGATGAAATTGAAGCTGAAATCAAAAAGTGAATTTTGTAGTTTCCAAAATTTGTCTATTTGATTCATCATTTATTTTTCACTTTGATTTTACATTTTATTACTTATGAAACATTTAAAAAGAAAATTGCTATATATTTTTTAACATAAGTCGACCGTGAGTATAAGACAAAGTCAAATTAGAGTAGAAAAGCCAAGTAAATCGGACGACTTGAATATAAGTTGAGCCCAAAACCATAAGACATTTGATGATTTCGCATTAGTGAGAAAAAACAAAACAAAAACAAACTCAAAAGTTGGCTCCATATTTTTTATTGAACACTGACTGAATATAAATAAATAACTTGTAAATGTAATCTTTATTCAACATTGGTTGAATTAAGCGAGTGCGAATTGACTTAGAACTGCTGATATTATCGCTCACTCGGGCATTCATCCACTACAAAGTTTTGTCCTTTTTTTATGACTGACTTGATTATAAGTTGAGGTGTTAATTTTAGGCTACTTTTCAGATAAAAATAACTTGACTCATATTCAAAAATATACAGTATATTTCAGAGCTGATGCTTAAAACTTTAAGTCTTATAATAATAAACAACAGAGCATAAAATTACCAAAATAAAATTGATTTTCCAGATTCCCTGTAACGACTCTTTAATAGACGACTTTTATTTTTATGCTTGAAGGTTGAAGAAGAGTCGACAGCAATTTAATATCGACATAGAGATCCAGTTGTTGCTCAAGCAAGGCCAAGTGGAGTTAGAGACAGAAACATTTATTTATAACTTTCTTGAATCGGTCCTCATCCACAGATGCATTGTTGAAGAACTTAACAGCAAGATTAAGGTATGGAATTTCATAGCTATTTTCATATTTGACTTGAATCTCGACAGAAAGATAACAAAACAATCTTTCCATTTTATTACTGGCTAGTCCTTTCAAAGAAACCTGAGTTGCAATCAATTCTGGCATAGACAATTTTGTTGCTAACATAGGTAAGGCTACTTAGGAATAATTCACTGACAAGAAAAAAATATTTCACAGTCAGCCAATCAGCAGCATTGAGTTGTTGCATGCTTCTTGTCTTACAACTGATTTCTGTTAATATACTTGAAATATATTCTTGAAATAGGCTTTTTTTTACTGCAGTTAATTGTGTCATTAAGCCAGCTTCAGTGTAGTTGGGCTGGGTTTAAACTAATAAGAAAATTGGTAGTTAAATTTGGTATGTCAGATATCAGAATAAAGATTATTTTTAAAACTATTGATATTCTCGAATGTGACTGTCTTTTCACTTAGGCTGTTCCATGCATTTGCTACTCTTGCTGAGAAGACATTTTTTTCTAACACCAGTGGAGGTCTGAATTTGTAGTTCATGGCTTTGTAGTTTATCTAGTTTATGGTTTTACTGCACATAGATGAAGATAATACCATCTGATATTTTATTAAAAGGTTATCTACCAAATATAATTTCAAAACAGTACTAATTTAATTTAACTAAACACTTTTGTTAAATGGCATTTTTAAATGTTTTAGAACCAAGCTCTTCATATATTTGTTACTGATATTAATATGAGCTAAGAACTGTTTATTCTAAATTTGTTGTATTTGGGACTGCTGCTCTCAATTATTCTTGTATATCAAACAATCCTAATTTATAAAATAGTGATTAGATTAAATACTTTTAGGTTTACAGTTCAATCTCAGGTGTCATTGGGTAATGATTTCATTAACCACACTCCAACTAACTGAAAGAAGTTTAAGATTTTAATATTAGGACGAGAGTGCCAGAGATAACATTAACTTGGCAACTATTATTGTATAAGACCTTAAAAGAAAGAAAGATGACTTCTGCTAGAAGCAGATGAACCTTATCATTTGACGGGCTACAACAGCTTATTCAATAGAAGCTAAATCTACAGCATATTTGGCATTATATTAAAATATTAAATGCTTTACAGCCTGACTCAATTTTTTAACATTTTATTATATTTTTTAGCCTGGTCTTTGTAATTACAACTCTTTAAACATATACCAGTAAGTGATCACTCAGATTTAAATGCTCAAAAAGTGTTACCATAATATTTGAGAGATTTGATATAGAGAGAAATACAATGTCTACACATACACACACAAAGTCCTATTACAGACCCCTAATTAATGATAACAATTTTTTTTTTGTTTCAACACATAGAATAATAATCAACTGTTTTCAAATCATTCTTTGAATTTTCTCTTGAATCAAAACAGGAACTTGCAGAACAGAAAATCTCAAGTATGGAAGAAAGCAAAGACTTCAAAAAAGGAATATTTCAACAAGAATGGTAAATTATTTCATAGAACTTTTAAGATAACATGTTTTGAATAATCTTTGTTGGTTGCTGATCAAAACTGGATGTTACAAAAATAATCTTTCTACCAAACTAACATAAGTGTGTCTGGAATTAGATATGCCATCTGATCCAGCTAGTTGAATAATAGCTCCCTTTAACTCAGTATTTTATATCCCTTTGGCATTGAAGATCTTACAACTATATTTGATTAATTCCAAGGTCTATAAGAGATGGAAAGATTTTCTTACAGTTTACATGATAGAGCCAATATCAGCACGTATCAATGCACTGTACCAAAAAACTACTTGAACTGATTGTCCGTCATTTTTTACATGCTCACTTCTAAAAGTATTGGTGAATTCTAAAAGATGTTATTGTTTGCTGTCATTTTTCACTGTTGTTGTAAACTGATGTTGTTATTTTATACTGAATTTATCAAACTTATTCTCAATCACATTTTGTACATAGGTATGAAAGCATTATCATCAACATTTAATCTGTAATATTTTGGAAAAGATTTAGGCAATCCAAATTGTCTAAAGTTTCAGACAAAACATTTGGCATTAACCTGTCCATAAAATAACTTAATAGAAAAATTCACATTAGTTTGAATAAACATATTTGGAATTGTTGTCATTAAATCATTGGAAAATGAAAACAATGTCAAAAAGAAAGCATCTATGACTGGTCAGAAGTTATAAAAAGAATATTTCATTATGTAACTACAGAAGACATATAACAGTTCTTATGTTATAACATTCAACTGTAGAAGGTCTGTGCCACACTGTAAATAATGCTTTATATTCCTTAATAAAAAAAATATACATACACAAAGATTGTAAAATAATTTCTTATGTTTCTTTATAAAATGATATAATCAAAATTATTTTTTCAATAGATTATGATGTTATCCTAAAATAACCCATAAAAAGAGACCAAATATATTAAAATACCTTCTAATTAAAATTATCATAATGCATTGAGAAAAAATTCAAGATCAAAATAAATACAAATTAAAATATTCTTAATCAGAAATTTATGCAACAAACTGAAATACAATAAAAATTATATAATAGCTTTGTAAACTTATTATTACAAACCTTTAATTGTTTGCATAGGCATACAAGCTAGGGAAGATCAGTGTAATTTGGGTAAAACTGTATGAATTCTCAGGCAAAAACCGTTGCCCCCCCTTAACCAAAGGGTTCCCATACACTCCTGATTGTTTAGGTGTATCAAAGTTTGGCTAAGGAGGGACAAATTTGATTCCATGTAACATATTGGGGAAATTAATTACTATATATTTACTTTAAAAAAAGAACATTTATAGCAAACCAAAACAATCTTTTTTAATGGCTAATCTTGTATCTATAAAATCTACAATAAATATCATCAAGGAATGTTTGCTTTTTTTCAATTTATCAATGAAATAGAAACATGAAGTTACTTTGTAGGCACAAAATGTGTGGAATTTAACTAAGAGTTTAACATTAGAAAAAAAAACATTTTTGATCAGTTTAATGAAACACAACAAAAATCTCCATGAAACCTTTTAATTTTTTTCAAAAACAAATCTGCTTTGCCTCTTGAAGAATAACCCTAGACACCATACAACAATTAAATGTTCCCAAATGCTCATTTATTATGAAATAATGCTATACAGACAAATACATTAATAATTTTATCATGTGTCTTGTAGGGAACATAGGAAAATGATGATGCAGATGGAAGACCTCAGACAGAAAATGAATAATATTCAATACCTGAAAGTTACACGAGAAGTGCAAGAAGTAAGTAATTATTATAATTATTTCAAACCAGTAGGCAAGAAAGGCTGAAAACAAAGGCAACTAGTATTCCAAGGGAAATTATGAATCACTGCAACCCATATATGCTGTGTTGCAGGTGATCAATTAAAAAGTTGGGCTGTGATCACTAAAAAATGTCTGAATTTTCAAAAAAACAAGCAGGCACAAACCAGTGACCAATTTAGCATGAACTTAAATTGAAAATTGAACCCTCCACTAAAACCCTATTTTCAAAAAACAAAAAAGGTGTGTGTATGTATGTGTGGAAAATTTCAAGTTTCTATTATGAACGGTTAGATAAATAGATAGATAGATACATATAAATGTGTGAACACATGAATAACCTAAACCCATTTTGGGTAGCAGTGATTAATAAATGAATTAAAAAATATTTGTTTTCTCATAAGAAAGTTCTTAGCAACACATCCTTGGTTAGAGTATCAGAGCTGAAGCTATTAAGTCAGCCTTTGGCTCTGGAGTAGAGATATTAGAAACGGTCAACCAAAACTGTCAACATAGGTTTCTTCAGTTTTTAAGTTGGTCTGGCTGGCTATGTATATATGTATCATGTGTACAGGCTGTACCAATGGAGCTACAGGGCTGAAAATTTCAACATTTACCCTTATTATGTCTAGAAAAAACTTTTCTTTTGTTTTTTTGAAAATTCTCCCACCCCCAATAAGTTTTTAGTGGGGAGTTCAATTTTCAATGTAAGTTTATGCTAAATTGATCCCTTTGTTCGTGTCCTGTAGCATTCACACTTCTTTTTTTTAAAATTCAGCCATTTTTAGTGATGACTGCCCAACAAAATGCGAGAGAAGTAACTTAATATAATTTATTGATTGATCTTTTTCCAATTTTGTAATTGATCACCCCCAACACAGCATACTGTTAAAAGACGTTGGTCACAAGACTGTTTCTATTGAGTGACTAACCAGGCCTATTTATTATCTATAACTCATCTTCCTAATAAAGCACATATTTTTTATTAAATGCTGATAACTAACATGTTTCTAAGAGAAATAATAAACATATTTTCTATAGTTTTGAGAATGGTCATTAATATTCAAATTGTTCCTCGGACGATTGAACTCCTTCTTGTTCTTTGTGTTGTAAACACACAGGCCCTGCACTGTAAGGGTTACCTCCTTTAAAAATAAAACTTCTGTTTACCCCATCACACTCGGATTTTAAACCTGAAGAAGGCCGAAGAATGGATCGGCCAAAACATTGTGTTTACAACACAAACAACAAGAAGGAATTCAATCGTCAAGTAATAAGCATTTGGTGTTTTCACAGTTAAATGAATGGGATAAAGTTTTTTTTAATGTTATGAGAAAAATACTGTCATACAATTATAGTGTGGGTGTGTGTTTGTGGGTGTGTGTGCGTGTATATTATATAAGAAAAATCAGGCTTTGCTTGTTTGAATGACACATCAGAACAGAAAACCCCTTGAGGAAGTTGGCCAGTGATTTTGTTACATGACAATACCCATCCTCACATTTTGCAAATGTGACACAGCAAACAATCATGAAGCTAGAATAGGAAGTTCTTCCACATGTGGCGCATATTCTCCAGACCTGCAACCTTCAGATTATCACTTGTCTCACTCCATGCAATACTCTTTGTCTTGTCAGCAGTTCAAACAAGTTCAAGATATCAAAGAATTCCTTGAAGAATTCATTGTGTCAAAACTTGAATCCTTTTTTTATGATGGGATATACAGCTAAGCTAAAAGGTAGCATAAAGGCATAGAAAACCAGGGAAAATACTTTGATGACTGAATAATGATGCTATGAATTTATATGATCTTATAAAAAATTGCTGGAAATTTTTGCATCATGTGAATTGTTTGCATATTGTACATGGAGCAAATTAAATATTTTAATGAAAGGTGAATGTGATTGCTGCACTTTATCCAATTAATTAAATTTGTTTTATTTAATGCCGAATGTTTTATTTAGAGAGATTAAGTCAACAAAACAATATACATAGAGGCAGTGGCCGGCCTATGGTTGCTGTCACCAGGGACGGTAATGCATGGTGTCACCCCACACCCTACAGAACTTGTTGCGATATCGTGTAGACAGACATGAATTTTTGGCAATATTATGTGGTGTGGACATATAACTACGACGTAGGGGAGGTAATTGTACATGGATCCACCCCAAAATGTAATCACTTCTTTCATTCTGTCCATCCTACCACAAAATTACATTGAAACCCATTGAGAACTTTTGGAGTGGACAGTCATTAGCGTATACATGAATGTATGAAAAAATGAAACTTGCACATCTTTTGCTCATTAATTATTGTCATTTCAATTAGCTTCTGCTTTTTTATTTGGTTGTAGTTTTGAATTCTAGAGGAAATCGATTTACTTCTTATCAATAAATGAATGAATGACAGAACTTTAAAAAATAATTTTGTTGCAAAATAATTGTATATCTTGATTATAGCCATTACTACCGGGATCTACCGTAAGATCGCCCAGGGTGGTAAAA
>VCCN01002162.1:2319316-2329495 GCA_006491835.1 Architeuthis dux | reverse complement strand
TTCATCTACAAAAACTTGACCTCCAAATAAACACCCACCTAAGATAACCGTCCATGGCCGATCTATCGAGTGGGCAACCTAAGGTAGATCCTGGTATGAAATACTTCCATTCAATTGTTTATCCACAATCCATTCATATCATAATGACATGTGAGTATATCTGTCTGCATGATAATCTAAGTATAACACTATTTCTTTGTTTAATAATATATTAGGCAATAAGTAAATTATTTAAGATTTAAGTTATAATAATTATCATCACATAATGTAAACTAGAAAGCACTCAGAGAGCGCATACATCTGTCAACAGATGTAATTGTTCATGGATCCGCCACAAAATTGAATCACTACTTTGGTAGCCTATTGCCCACTCTTCCACAAAATTTCATTTAAATTCATTGAAAACTTTTGGAGATATCATGTGGACAGTCATAAATATATGAAATAAAATTGAAAAATACCTCTCAATCAAAAGAATATTCTTGGATCCGCCCCAGAATTTAACCAATTCTTCCTTACCCTTTGCCCACTCTTCCACAAAATTTGTGTGGATGAAGAGGTATATGTATTTGATTACGTCTTTCCATCTGTCTGAGATGGAAAGACGCGATCGAATACATATACCTCCTCAACTTCGTTGGCAGTGGTTAAAAAGCATTTTTCTGATGCAACAAAAGAAATTAGCAATAATTATATTCAACATCAGAGAATACAAATTATGATTAAACTAAGCATTCCTAGAAAGAGTTCCACAATTATTTAATCATTGTATAATTATCAATAAAGCATATTAACATATCGACACTTGCAACAAGTGTCGATATGTTAATATATCATATACAATGAAAGATAACTCTGTTAGCTTTCTTTGTTAATGATCAGTAGTGGAACTCTCCTGTTTGGGAGTCCTCTTTCTGTTATTTTACTGTGTTCAAACAGTTTAGCGGTTGGTGTCCCTTCAAGTAGTTGCCTGAGACAAGTGTAATAAAAGTGAATTTGGAGACCCTGAGGTGTATGCATTATATTGTGTTATTCCAAGTTGACAGCAAACAAGTGGATCTACAGACTTCAACAGCAAGTGACTAAGGCATCCCTTCAGAATCAATACAAATTGTAACATTTATCAGAGAATAAATAATATCCATTCAATTGAAAAAATAAAAAGTGAAATTACAACATGAAAATATCTGTAAATTTTATCTTTGTTTCCTTGACAGTACCTAGAAAATCAAGATTATGATGCCAAGAAATCATGTGAAACTGACCAACTTGAAAAGTCTCTGACTGGACTCAAAGAGGTAATTGAGAAACCAAAGATGAATGATGTGATCACATCAATGTCTTACTTTCTTATTCCCATTCTCTGTTTAAACAGTTTTTCTTATCTTTATTTTAATCAAATTTTCAACTTTTAACACTTTTTTCTTTAATTTATAACTTGAATGAATTTTGCATACATCAATCTTCAGATTTTTTACATGTTAAAAAGAAAGCTATTTTGCCACTATTATTTTACATCCTATTTAACCCCTTATAGGGAACTCTTAAAATTCTCTGTTTTAATTTGAAATCCTATTCTTTTCCAAGATTCATAATAGAAAGGCAAAGAAGATCACTGAAGATATTAAAAAGCTGCGAATGCTGGTTTTTCAAAAACAAAAGGACAATGAAAGTTTGTTAAAGCAAATTGAAATATTAAATGTTGAAGTCAATGAGAGACATCATATTATGGATGTAAGCGGTAAGTGTTGCAATTTTACAGTTTGTGTTTGTAAAGGAAGTATATTTAGTCATTTCATGGCATAACATTTTATTTAGTTTTATTTAGATTAAATAAATAAAGATAAAGAGACAAAGGAGTAATAATTATATTGACAGAAGTTAACACTGGCAGGCTTTCATTTTGGTAATTAAAGGTATTTTCAATGTAAAGAGGAAACAGACTATAAATCTCAAATAATTTAAACATTTGCAATCAATTGAGTGACCATTTCAAAAGGCAAATGTAGTCAATATAGTATCAAAAGATAGTAATGCATTCAGAGTGACCTCCCTTGAATATCACACGGTAACCAAGAGTTACTGCCCTTGGATATCGTGCTGGTTTGGAGAGGACTCGTGAAGGGGCGCAACGAGAGATAAACAAAGGATTCCTGCAACTACACCGGGAGAGACAAAGGCTTCCCCGCTTCTTGTAAATAAACCTGTTGAAAACACATATACCAGCTTTCTTGTTTCAGATAGGATATTTAATTTAATTCTTAATTTTTTTAAACTATTTTTATACCAAAAATTAAAGGAAATATTTAACTTAAAAACAAACTAAATTTTTGGAATGACAATTCGTTTAGCAAGCCATTCAGAAGCTTCCAACATTTTAGGTCATGTAATTCATATGTAAAAAGTGAATTACATTTAAAAAAAACTAAAGTAACTATAAATTTACAGCTCTACCACTACCCAAAAAGCAAAGATCTGCTTAAAACAAATCTATTGTCTTGGGCATTTATTTTTTCTCTCATTGTTAAATCAAGTGATTACTTTTCATCTACTGGTTGCTATACACTTTTTAGTTTTACGTATTGAGCATGTATTCACACAGGTTGTAGAATAACCACTACATGATTGTATTAGGTCATAGTTCTATTCCTTCAATTGTATGCACTGGATGCTCTGATAGAAATACATTTTTAAAATCTATGCTGTTAATGTTAATGTCAACAGAAAGAAAATAAATAATAAATTCTCATATAAGCCAGTATATCTGAGTGAAAGAGCATACTTTCAAATGTATTACACATGTATGTCAGATATCTCAAGTTTCCATGTCCTGACTTTTGCCAGGTCTGTTAGCAAATGCAACTGAAAAGGTTAAACATTCTAAAGAACTCAAGTCACACACAAACTCAAAGCAAAGGGAAAAGTAAAGAACAAGTCAGGCTGCTCCAGAGTCAAACTCTGCTCCTGTTTTTACTTCCTTGCATAATTCTACTATAAATTTTGGAGGTTTAGTGCAGGTGGTAACACACCAGGCTAGCAATCACTAGGTCATGAGTTCAAATCACAGATGGGGAATGGGGATTTTACACATCAGTTTACTTCCCTATTTTTGGTGAGGATTGTTCTTGTTATATAGGAAAGTAAAGTCAACTCTGACTTTGTCCTGGAGTTTGACAATATAAAAATGCAGCCTTGATTGACATGAACTTACATTATGCTAGAGTAATTGCCTTATGCTGCAGATTTTTGCAATGATTATCTAATTCTAATGGCCAAAATATGCCATGTATTTTTACAAGAACTAAAAGTTAAATTATCTGAAAATATCTATATTTTTATGTTAGCCTTTTAACATAATTGAATTGTCATTTCAGTTGAAAAGCGAGAATACCTTCAAGTCGAAAAGAAGTACCGTGAAATTAAGCAGAGGAAAAAGATGGTTGACCTGGCCAAGTCACAAGCAGCTGAACTTGCTGTTCTACGGAAGGAAGTTGAGAGATTACGCATGAAAACATTCCCAGCTCTGCTTTAAAAAATCTTTCTATTGTAACAAATGTTACATAAGCTAAGTTTCTCATTTGAGATTTATTTTTTTATTGTGTAACTTTCTAAGAGGAATCAAAAACTTATTTTCATTACTATTTTGCTATCAAACATCAAAAATGGATGTAATAGTGAAATGTCATGGTGGAAAGCCATATCAGGCCATATTGCTTGTGCACCAATAACTTTGTGTTTTGTATGAAATAGCTACAAGCCCGAATACAATGTTATGTTTTGGTTGAATAAATATGAGTGTACTCCTAGCTATATGTTGCTTATGTCTGGTGTTGTTAAAGACCATAATTACACTAATTCCCATTTACAGATTTTACAAGTACACAAAATGAAAATGGTGTCAATATGTTAATATCATATACAAAGAAAGATAATTCTGTTAGCTTTCTTTGTTAATGATCAGTAGTGGAACAATCCTGTTTCTGGAGTCCCTTCTCTTTGATATTTTACTGTGTTCAAATCAGTTAACGGTTTGACGTCCTAGCGTGTAGATATGAAAGTTAAAAATTTGGAGGTGCTGAAAGAGAAACAACAAATTCAAAGTTTCAATATTTGAGATTTTGAAATAGATAAATCAATCAAGAAAAATAGTCAAGAATTTTAGCCAAGTTTTTAATTGAGAACAAACCAGTGAATGTTGTATCATTACATATGTATGGAAAGTGTATTCATTAATACAATAATTTTGGTAAAAAGAAGTTGAATGAAACAAAAAGTGTATGAGACAGAATCAAGTCTGGTTTGGAATGATTTCAGCTCCAGGTAATAAAAAAAAAGCAGCGTTTAGTACAAGTTTCAATTTTTACTCAGGAAATCAAGTATCACTGCAACTCATTAATGACTGCAGATCAACATTATTATTAAATGTTGAACAGTTTTTAGTCAGTGTGTTCTAGGCATGGTATTGCAATAGCTATACACAGATATCCACATATATCAAACTTCATATACTAGCTCCAGATTGAGCACATTCTTGATAAAAATCCTGCGAGTTTAATCTTAACAAAGACACAAGTTCATTCTTTCTCTCTCTCCATTGTGTGTGTGTATACAAACACAGATACAAATACACACAAACAATACTGCAGTAGATATATAGGAGATACACAATATCCAACATATGTAAAAATAGTATGTATTTTATTTGTTTAGGGTTCCAGCTTACATCCAGATGGACTAAGGTGGAATTAGCTTTATGCTTTTCCATTGGTCTATTTATGGATTGTGAACATGAAGTGACTGCATTTAGTTTGTGAGGTTAAAATTTATCTAACACTTAGTATAAGCTAAGTTTACTCATCAGTTTATGACCAGTGTATCGATGTGGACTATATAAACAGACAATTTCTTGTATCTCCATTATACTTTTCTTGAAAAAGCCAGAATGAACTGGCGAAACATTGAAATAAACTAAAAAAATCTCATTTGTATAAAACATGGCCTTCTGAATTGTTAATCAGTTTATAGATAAAAAGTTTTATTTCTTTTGATATAAATTCCTTCTGGATTGCTAATTGAAAATATCTGGAGAAATTTTGGCCGAATTATTCACTTTGTGATACAAGCATCATATTTTGCACAGGGTCTCATCAAGGGTTAGTTGATATAAAAATAACGTTAGTCACTTGAAAATGAATCTGTAATTGCAACCAAGCCATAGGCAAGGTCACTCTTATCAATTGTATTAGTCACAGAACTGCCCCATGTCTCGGAAACTATTAAAACTAGAAGCATGCTGTTTTCACCATTCTATAACATGTCTTTTGAAGATTCATATCGATTTTTTTTTTAAACGACTCAGCCCGGCCCACCCATCACACTTTTTGAAGCTTAATAGCTCAGAAACTAGCAGACTAATGAAGATAGAAACCTACACAGGCAAATGTTCAGTCATGAGTCCAAATTTGATAGATGTTTACAAACAGGGTGTCTTGAATCAGTCCCTACAACACTTCTCCAATTTATCTGCATGATTGAGCATGGAGCAGATATTAAATCACAGTTGCAATTTGGTACATCCAAAACAGCTATTTCCCAATTGCTCAAGTCATACTATTATCACATAAAAAACAGACAGAGAAACACCATTTCATGTTTATGTTGTTTTGTCTGTCTTTGCAAAGACCAGAAAGAAACATCTCATTGAAACGTTACATAACAATGGCCTAGAAATACAAAGTACAAGCGCTCAGATATAGTTTTTGATGTTTACATTGCATCTAGTCTGAAGGCTGAGGTGAGAACAAAGTGAGGACTGGGAATGAGAAGGAGGTTGATAGACTTCACCAAAACATCCAATAATTGGCACACTTTCTGGGAAACAGCACCAACAAAATGGAGCTCTTTCATTTTCTAACAGATAAAACTGCTGGTGTCCAAACAACAATGCACAGTCCAATAAAGCAATGTGTCTAAACCATGTATCTCCCTGTACTCATGAAGAGGAAGATACACAAATGTTTGTGCATGCAAAAGATTCAGTCCTAAATGGCAACAAGGTATTGATGATTGAAGCAATTGTAATAGCAGTATTGTGTTTTCCATCCCTGAAAGAACTGAGTCTTTCAAAGGTGTGGATTGCCTTTGGTCAAGAACAAAGCCTGAAATGGTTCCCAGTTCATAGGATCTGCTCTGTACTTGGGCAAGAAAGAACAAGAGGAATCCTGTTCTTCCATGCTTTTAGTGGTTGTGATATAGTGTTATCATTTTGAAGCAAAGGAAAAAAGTCTGCTTGGGATACTTGGGATGTGTATGATCAGGCCACAGTCGTCTTCTCAAAACTAATCCAACATCCACATTGATGGCACTGATATGCATACTTTAAAGAAGTATGTAGTCACCATGTATGACAGGTCCAGTACTGCTGTAGGGGTTAACGAGGAATGACTGGACTTGTTTGCAAGAAAACAATGGACATATAACTATATTCCACTAACTCAAGATGCCCTCCTTATACATGCAGAACATGCTGCTTCCCACGCAGGATGTGTATTTGCTGGATAACACTCCAACCTATTGTGAAGTGTTGCCAACAGCTGACGAAATGACCATGAGAACTGAATTATCAAATAAAATATTAGACAACCGAGAGATAAAACGTCTTAAACCTTCCAAAAATAATGAATAAATCCATCCTACAAACCCAGATATTGCAAAACATAGAATCTCCATGTTTCAAGATATAGGAATTGACCCCTCAAATAATTTTGGATAGTTTGTTTTGATTATATGAAGATAATTGCATCCAGTAGCCATAATTTGGTGGGCGTCTTAAAAAATGGTAGCCATATTGAATTTTCGTTTGGTTAATGTTAATTTTTAATAAGCAGCCTAAAGGTGAACCACATGCAAAATGTCATGCTTGTATCACAATCTGAATGATTTTGCAATTATCTGCCCACTAATAACTGATTTCCTACATTAAGTGACCATCACAGTGTGAGATTAATGTTTATTGGGTGATGAGCAACCTTAGAATTATTGAGGGGGATTCTTGCTTGAATGGATATTAAATAGTATATTGGGTAAAACCGTTTTGTTGCTATGTGTAATATGCACAAATTTTAATTAAGTTTTGTGATAGAATTTATATCTCTTGTGGCGCTGAACATTTGTTTGTTCTATTAATATAATGCGCATATTTTTGTAGGCAATTTCATAGGTAGTTTGGGTTGAAAACTTTCAATACACAACTAGTTTTTGTAATTTTTTTTTGGTTCATTTTATTTGGAAATAGAAACTTGCATTAGTCACACTAAAAATTCAAACTCTTACTGCCATACAATACCAAATACACAAAACTCTAATCATAAAAATGAATAGTGCAAATGAGGCATTTACTAAATACCCAAAGAACACACAAAAACTCATTCTATAAATGTATGTGAGCATATCTATACAGACTACTGACATACCTACATACGTGTACTAGTTATTCAACACTTTTAAAGGGAAACATGTACACGAGAAGTGGTCTGCCTATGTGTTTGCAGTATATAGCATCTATGATTTATTGTGTGTGTGTGTGAAGAGAGAGATAGTTGGAATGTTACAGTGGCAATAGCAAAGATATGAGCCCAAATAATCCACCAAGTATTACATTCAATGAATTCTTACTAAGTCCAAGTTGAATGAAGATAATAGCAGAAATGAAGTATGGAAAGGTTTCAAGGGGTTCTGTCTGTTTCATGTTGAAGAGATGAAGTATTTTTATGATATCTCTGGTGAAAAAATAATGCAAGTCCATGAAGTTGATAGAAAGAAGTGAAATGTGGAAAAAAGGAAAATGAAAGACTTTAAGAGCCAAACATGAGTGTTCATAACCAGTTGTCAATGACATTCAAGATGTAGTTGCTCTACAAGTGCAGCATTGCAATAAATAATAATTATTTGAACAGGTAAAGCTGACCAGATTTAAAAAAACGTCTTCATACTCAAGACCGGAGTCATAACATGTAGAAATGAAAAGAAAGTCAGTGAGGAATATCAAGGCTATTCACTCAACACCTCAAACATATTGATCCTGGATTGGTTATCAATGAACTGCTAGAGGAATCAGTGGGAATCAATATCCCTGTTTCATCCGGCAATATATTCTGTACAATCAAATTTGTTTGTGAACAACTCAGTAGGCTTTGCACACACCGACAAGTTGTTGGAACTTCCAAATTCTCTATTGAGATTGGGATTTCTGAAAACAAACCAGAATAAAATCAGTCAAATAAGATAAAAACATTTCAGGAAGTCAATTTTTTAACATCCTTTGGTTTTTGAATACCACAGAAAATAGATAATAAATAAAACAAAACCTAGACAGATATCCCTGTGAAAAATGTCACGCGGACCTAGGATAAGCAGGTCAGTGGTCACAGGACGAATCCTGTGCAAAAGCTCTCAGGACGAATCCTGATCATGCTGGTCAATGCTGGACAAAGATCCTGGGATCAATCCCAAGCCAGAGCCTACCCCGCTTCTCGGCCAGATGGCTTCAATATCCTGTACAACTTCTCTCAGGACGAATCCTGAGCATGCAACAAGGACCTTAGACCGTGTTTCTCTGAACTTCAAAGTCATGTAGGCTGGGGGCCAGCAGGGCCTACCGTGCATCCCCCCACCCCATGATTCTACATTTAGGGTACCAAAATGTTCCTTAGGATATCCTCTTTCAGAAAAAATATGTTCCCAAGAAAAAAGTCCAATGGATAAGCTTGTCAAACTGGTCAAAGCTGGTCAGTGGTCACAGGACGAATCCTGAGCCTACTGGTCAAAAAGGGGAGGACAAAAAAAAACAAATAAAGAAAAACATGACTGAATCGTTTTTTTACAGGACAAAACCTGTGCAAAGCTCTCAGGATGAATCCTGTGAGCTTGGTTGAGGGTTAGACCTGGGATGAGTCCCGGGCACGTTGAAGTCACCTCTCTCCGGCCTAATATCCTGTGCAATTTCTCTCAGCATTCTCTGAGTATGCTGGTCAAAGATCCTGTGACAAATCCTGTGCAACTTCTCCCAGGACAAATCCTGAGCATGCGACAAGGACCCCTTGCGGACCATGTTTCTCCGAACTTCAAGGCCATAATTGTGTCGAAGGACAGATACTACACTTTGATCTTGGCAGAAAAGTGGAATACAAAAAGTTTACATTTTATTGATTGTCTGCATGAAATAAAAAATGGAAGACCAATTTAAACCCTTGTCTTTGATCCTTAAACTAAGTGAAAAATAAAATTCACCAGCCTCTAATAATTTGTAAGAATAATTTCATAAAGAACTGGAAACTCTGAAAGTAACAGATATGCTGAGGGATTCAAAACCATTATCAACAAAATGAATGATAAATTTTAGATTTACTTACGAATCTTGAATGAAGAGAGTTGATATACTCCCAATAAATGCGTCAGACGTTTTAAAACTAGAATGATCCTTTGGTAGTCCTCCAACAGTGACAGACATGGAAAAATCATTTTCATTTGTAAAAAAGTATGCTGTGTTTTTTACATAAGACAAATCAACACTTTGTTCCCCATCAAGAGTAATATGAATTCTGGAAAAAGAGGAATTAAATAAAAAGTCAAATACTGAAATGATAAGACATTTTCAGCAAAATTTATTAGAAATATTGAGAATAGAATTTTTTCTACTTTCAAAACTGTTTTATCTATTTTTAACATAAATTAACATTTCTGTAATAAATTTAAAATCTTACACTTGATAAAAGAACTTTTTCAGCAGTCATATTTCTGCTTTGCAAGTACTCTATTACGTTAAATTTCAGGTAAACATATTTAATTATTTCCCTGTTAATTACAAAGTAGAAAGTTATCAGCATAACCATCAACTCTAAATGATTTTAATCCATTATTATAACCACTGAAATACAATATTATGTTATGAAAAATGTGCCCTGGTTTCATTAATTAAATAATTATTTCAGATAGAATATGCCGACCTTTGCTCCTTTTATTAATTAAATAATTATTTCAGATAAAATATGCTGACCATTGCTCCTCTTTTTGTTATATTTTTTGAACATTTTGATTGTTGATCTTCAGTAGGTTATATTGTAGCAGTAGTAGTAGCAGTAGTAGCAGCAGCAGTAGTAGTAGTAATAGTAGTAGTAGTAG
>VCCN01002162.1:2305738-2319142 GCA_006491835.1 Architeuthis dux | reverse complement strand
ACTCTGATTAAATATTTTAAACAACATATATCGGATTTCTTAAATATGATTTATATTTGTTATAATATGACTACTGCTATATATATATATATGTGTGTGTGTGTGTGTAAAGAGCACTTGTTAAACAATATGGTTATATATTAAATTTCTATGTAACTAATACATATGCTTATCTAATTGGGGGACTAGACTTACATAAGCAATTAAAGATTGAGCTATTTCCATATAGTTATTCATGCTACATATTTTACAAGTCTAAATTGATCAGTACAAAAAGACTTTTTTCTTCTCAACTGGTATAAAGTATCAAATCTTTAATCCTACCACAAAAGCTTAAGTGGACGCAATGACTTATTTTCTTTTTGGAAAGTCATTCTGGTATAAACATTGGTGATTCATTTTGGAACCATACTGACCTTTTGGTCAACAGTCTGATGCTCTGTCATACAGCCACACAAAAAATACATCAGTTATTTCAAGTAGAATCTTAAAGAGTTACTCACTTTCCTATTTGGTCTTCAATGACGAGAAGATGCCAAAGTTTTGACCCATTTATCCTTGGAATTGTTTTGTTTTCATTATTTTCATAATTAAAAACTTGCAGTGAATTTGTTGTTAACTGGAGATTAATGCTGAATTTCTGAAATATAACAAAAATTCAAAACAAACAAAAAATTATTTAATTCTTCATCAAATCGTTTTACCAAAACTAAAATTACAATTGTGATTTTGTTTTAATTTTCATCAGATTGATAGACATATTAAATTACAAAGTTTATTTCCTTTGAAATGATCAAATATTCATCATTCATTTGAATCCTGAAATCCACCTACAGAAAATAGACAAATGTCTAGTTTAGTCCTGGGTTTGATTCCTGGTATGAGTGAAGAGTGTAGAAAACTCTTTATTGGGACAAATTTCCCTGTGCACTCAGTAGCTAATTTAGTAGACCCTAAGCTGTGTGATTAGGGTGGAGGAATCCCTTCGGTGGACTTGCATCCTGACAAGGGGATGGTCATAAAAACTTGTAGGAATAAAGTCCTGGTCTCAACCAGACTTGAGACTTGCAAAGATCACTAAGCTGACACATGCAATAGAAACTGCCACCATACTCCATTAGGAGTTGTCTCTTGCCTTTTCTACCTAGTTTAGTGGCAATAGTGAAAAATGTATTTAAACCATAAATCTTTCTCCTATGCAAGAAAAACTATTAGAATTATTTCATTAGATATTATGATAGTTTTTCATTTTTATCTTTGGGATTGTTTGCATCTATTTATACTATTGAGAATTATTAATTATAATTAATACACTTCTCAAGACACAAATATCAAAAACTACACAAATGAACTTTAATAATCAGAGCATTGCTTTAATCGGTCATTACATAATTTGATCTTATTTGACCTCAGCTAACCTTGTATTTCTGACCCATCTCTTTTGATTAATCAATTTACAACAAAATAGATGGTCAAATAATTAATGCTTATTTCATTAATTATTGACTAATTATCAGCTTTCAAACATTGAAAATTGTTTACTCACAGAATCTCTTTCAAAGAACAATGCTACTCCTTGTGCTTGTGCACTGACCATCAGTGATATTGATCTAACATGGCCATATTCGGTCAAAGTGACAGGGTTACTTGACTCTGTAAAACGAGCACATGACATCCAGGCCTGAAAGCAACAAAAAAATATCTTGTTCACATTACATCCATTGAAATTGATCACACAACTTTGAGCATCTTTTACTTGTTGGTGTCTGTAGTTTTATTTGAGTGTATTACTTCCACTTCTTTGAGTTGATATTCTTCTTCTACAAGGGTCATAAATCTTACTAGACTGATGTTTAGTGATGTTTAGTGTCTTGGTTCCAAATCGCATTGTCATAAAAAGTGTTGTAGAAAACCTGACTTAATCAGCTACTCTACAACTACAAATGTTATCTTTTGGTTTTCATCTCTTTTCACTTGAAATCTTCCTTGACTGTCACTGGCCAATACATTGGGTATGACATGACATGCATGGGCGTCCGCAGGGGGTCGGTCCTTCTCGCCTAGTGTGAGTAGGTTTGAAAGTTAGAACCTTATAGTCAATAAAGGATAATGGTGCTGTCCAATTCTTTTATGTAACCTCAACTGTATGTACTGTATGTATGTACCCATATAAAAAGATGGTATTATTCTTCACTAGTAACAGGGTTAAGATATATTTTGAATATATACTTCCCCACCAGAAATATATTCCCCAGGGAAAGTGGCAGCGGATGCCCATGATGTTATGTTGTAGGATATGACAGAATAGGAATTTAATTTGGTAAATTGTCTAGGGCCTTTAATGTTGTCTGATATTAGTGCCTTTGTTGCTTGTTGTTTGTTTGTTCCTTTCTGTTTTTTTAGCTGTGTTTAGTTTGAATGCATTTGGTTCACAATCCTTTTAGCTGTGTTTAAGAAAAGAAGAGAACAAAAGACGTGCTTACAGGGTGATTGCCTGGTCAAGAGCGGGCATTCCCACTCCCACATCCAGGCTCCCGTTTCCAGTACCGGAAACAAGGCTCATTAAATGGGGGCTGCTGGGTAGCTTCCGATTCAGCGTGTTTATTGACTTAAAACATATACATACATACATAAACTTTTCAGGGCCCATAATAAATTTCTTTACACATCACATAGAGCCAAACATAATTTTCCTCTTTTTATTGTCTTTTGCAAATCACAGATATCTACTATTGTTAACATTCCCATGGGCAAAAGGGCTACTCAAGGAAGATGATGTTGATTCTCTGCATTGAATTGTTATAAATCATTTGATTCCAGATGGTCTCATAAAATATGGAAAATTAACAGAGGAATGAATATTTAATTAACTTGTTCTTCAATCAACATCTACAAACTTGCAGAAAGGCATGAAAGGGGTATTATAGTCCTGTACTCATAGGTATTTTTGTTTTGTTCAAATAAAGCAGACACAACAACATACAAGTAGCCATTTGTATGTCTTAAAGCAAACTACAAATCCTAGACAATACAAATTAGATTCAGATTTTTTAAGTATCTGTAATGTCATCTGATGTTAGTGCTTTGTTGTTTATTGTTCATGTGCTCTTATCTGTTTAGCTGTGTTTAGTTTGAACACGTTTGGTTCACCACTGTATTTAGCCGTGTTTAAGAAAAGAAGCAAGACGGAACCAAGACACATATTTACAGGGCAATTGCCTGGACCAGATGGGGCCTTCCCACTCCCACATCCAGGCTCCCGTTTCCGCTACCAGCGCTTGTTAAATGGGGACTGCTGGGTAGCCTCTGATTCGGCATGTTTATTGACTTAAAAACATATACATACATACTTAAACATTACAGTATCCACACCATAGTTGGAGCTAGAATATCTGGATAGATTTTTTATCAATTTTTCAAATAAATCTTATAATTATTTAATTACTGCTTTATTTATAAATATCATATTCATTTCTGTCTGAATTTCTTATATGATGAATTATCATTATTATACACTGATTTATTCAAATTGATGTCCTGGTTGTTATAGTCACAAGATTTCAGTCATTGTACCCTCCAGGCCTTCTTTGGGTACCTGTTGTATCTGAGCAAAAAAACTTCATTTAATTCACACAGGTAGATTGTTCTCATTATCAGGAGAGGATATTTCACATCAGTTAGTTCTTTCTAGTTAATTGCAATGCTTCTTTTCCTTTTACCAATGATTTTCACTGCCTGATCCAGGGACTGAACTCACAACAACCAAATAACTACATACACTTAACTAATGCTCATATCCACTCGGCCAGTGGTTCCCAACCAGGGGGGAATTTAGGTAGTCCAAGGGAGGAAAAGGCTATTAGGTAAAAATAAAAGTGATGGTCTTAATTATTTTTGCTTGTTTGAGTAACAAATACACAGCAGCAGCTGTACAATTATAAAATTAAACTGATTCTCATTATGAAGCTGTCTAATTATACGCAAAATAAAATAATTATTTGAAATTAGTCTTTGTTGCAACTTACTTAAATGGAAGGGGGGGGACTAGTAATCTTAGTGACAAAAGTGGGGAATGACCTTGAAAAGGCTGCACTAGGCCATTGTCCTGTAGAACAGTCAGATGGTGGAATTTTGGACCCTTAAACCTAATGTCCGTTATTTCCTAATCAAAGGCTCCCATATGTTCAATTCTATGTTTGGCCTGCTGTGGAGGTTATTCATTTTTTTCCTTTTCTTATTTTAATTAAAGTTTGAAGTAGTTATTTAATTATTCTTTATTACATATTTTAAATAATTGAAAGATACTTGAATATTTAAAAAATTAATAGTAAATCCAATTAATTCAATAAATAATAAAAAGTCCATTCGGTGTATTGAGCAAAAGTAAAAGACAATGTTTTTTTATTATTTTTGATATTAACTTTATTGAACAAAATATCTACCATTTTGTTTATCTCAGCAGAACTGCTCTAGGTGTCTTTTGCAGTCTTCCAGTGAATTGAAATTTTTCTCATTAAGTGAATTCTGTAAAGACCACGATAAATGGTAATCTAGAGGTGCAATATCTGCAGAATATGGCAGATGAGTAAAACCTTGCAGCCAATCTTCACCTGTTCACCAAGGAAACATGCAGTTTAGCATTATCCTGAAGGAATATTACACCTCTTCTATTAAGTAATTCCAGATACTTTTCAATGATTGATGTTAATGGGATCAGTACTTGTTCCAAACAATTATTTGGTTCTCCGGGAAGAGCTCATAGGACACCCTTCCAATCCCACCATATACATAGCATCACCTTCTTTGGATGAAGACTGGCCTTTGGTATGGTGCTTCATTTCACTCACCCCATTATCTCTTGCATTCCACATTGTTTTATAGAATCCAATTTTCATTGTTCATCACAATTTATATCAAAGACAGAACATTTAAATATGGTCCAGTAGGTTTTTTTGCTTAACTTATGTGGAAGTCACACATCAAAGCGACTAACATAACCAAGCTGGTGCAAATGATTTTCAACACTTGATTTGGATATTTTAAGTATGTTGGCGATCTCCTGCATCATATAACATTGATTATTCTCAAGTAATTTGATCGCTATCAACCTCACTTCGTCTACAAAACCATAGAGCATTGTTGAGCAAGAAATCTCCAGCACAAAACATTTCAAACCACTTTTGACATGTTCACTCATTCACAGTACCTTCTCCAGAAACTAAATATTTTGGGGATATCCAATGACTATCTTAAACTGAAAATAATGAATTACAATAACCCATATATGAAAACATAATCGAGTTCAAATCTCGTTGGAAGCTCCCATTTTTACTTTTCTTAAAATAAGAGCATAATATGCCAAAAATGTTGCTTATTTTCTTGCATTTTCAATGTTAGAATCAATAAACAAAGGTGTGCCATTTTGATAAATTAAAACAAAATCCACATTGATATGACAGCTGTTACAATACAATCAAAAGTGATCTTTTTGAGGGAAGTTAGTAAAAACTTAACGCCCCTAATGCCAACTGAAACTAAAACAGAACAAACTTTTTGGACAACCCAATAAACCACTTGGTAACCTTCAGAATGTGATAAATTAGGGATTTGAACTCCTTGAATGAAATGAAAGATTGAATGCCACACATCCCTGATTAAGGATGGAGAGCACACCAAATAAATCACCAAGTCATGAGAATATGATAACTGTAACAAGCATTTAAATAAAGTTTGCTAAATATAGCAAAACTATTAAAATATGCTTTTATATTAAAGAGCCCCAAATATCAATGTCATTTGTCATAAAATCTAACCAAATTCAATTATTGAAATTATATAAAGCTGAAAAAAAGGTATTTTAGAATTAGAATAAATTCTTTTTGGTTACTTACATTTTCTTGACAATCTCCTTGATAAACATGGCGGCCATCTTTCAAATAAAGGAGATTTAGGAGTTTGTTGTCAATGCTGATATTTGAGAGACAACCAGTGAAAGACCTACAGGAAAGAGAACCAGTAGGATGATAATAAATATGTACTCTCTATGTTTTTTATGACTCCAAAAAGACTTATTGCTTACACGATAAGAAAGGCCTTGATTCAGGATTATCATATACTAGCTGGAACCCACCCTATCAGTCGGTTTCCAGCTAGTATATATATGTATATATGTATATTGAATGGCATTAAGAACATTGTAAATAGAACCCCTCCACCCCCCCAAAAAAACCCTTAAAAAATATTCCTCAAAACATTTTACTCTAAAACATTTCCCTAGGTCCATTGAGTATGCATGCCAAATTTATGACACATTTGGTTGGGCTGCATCAATGCTTAAGGAGGGGACACAGTGACAAACAGAGCCAGTTGTTTTATATAATGGATTTCTCAGCTCACAAAGGATTTTCTCCTCTGTGTGTCTGTCTGTGTGTTTCAGAATGATTTTTAAAGAGATCAGGGTTGGCCCATTCACATAGGGTGCAAAGATCACAGGGATGCACTCCAAACTGAAAGTCATAGTCATTTGAATACAACAGGGGCACACATTTTGAGTCTCACCTAGGGCACATGAAACCCTTGCGCCCGTCCTGAAAAGGATATAAAATAGAAACAGACTCCAATCATAAGTGAGCTTTCATTTTTTGCCTCATTAGGAAAAGAATCTTCTTCAATATAATCTATGCAAACTTCAGCCCCAGAAATATTGCTGGCATACACAGAAAATTTAACAGCTCAATCATATACATATGCAAGAAAGCCAGTATCTGACTTCTCATGGACCTTTGTGGAAAATATATTTTTATAACCAAATGTCTTTCCTGCCATCAGCAATTTAGGGTTTAGAATTTAGTGTAGTAACTGCCAGAAGATGGTTTACTTTGCCGAGATCAATCTGGAAATGTACAAGATTCAAATTCCCAAGATGTTTCACATACTCACAGAAAGTATAGGGAACCAACAAATTTGCTCTTAATATATTTGTTATCAATTTTCTATGACTCACCTGTATTTAGATTCATTCCTAAGATTGGGAATAAGACCACCAAGACTGATGCCTTCATTAAAAAGCGTTTCATCACCACTTGCATCTTTGTCTTTAAATTCAACTTTCTCAGCAGAGGTTTTTATTTCTAGTTGATCTTTTATCACAGTAACCTGGAAAAAAGATTAAATTATAATAACTTGCACAAAGGAAGCACACAGTAAATGGAATATTGGTATGATGGATCATAAAATATGCTTTAGAAATAAAAGTTGGTCTGTCAGTTTAATAACTCCAAGATGTACTTAGGTTTTCTTTTTTTCAATTGGAGAACTAAAAAATCTTCAAAGTGGATTAAAAATTAATTTATTAATTTTTATTGAGTTGATTGGAATGGACTTTGGTCTCAAGAAAAAATTCATAAACAAGGTTTTAACTCAACACTAAATATTTCTGTTAAAAGATTTCTAAAGAGATTTTTTTCAAATTTCTATTATCATTAACCAGAAAAAATAACCATTAGATTTTTGTTTTGGTTGTTGTCGTCATTATAAAAATAAAAAAGAAGGCTAACTTCATCATGACTTCTTGGACAATGGCAGACTACCTTGAAATTCATTTTATATGCCTTTTTTTTATCAAAGACTTAATTCATGGTTTTGTTCATAAAACAACAACTGGCAAAAAGTGTTAGTTATTGTTTTATGAACAAAACCATTCTTTAAACTCTAGTTCAGGTGAATCTAAGATCAATAACTACTTCCTGGGCAATTTTCCTACTAGCATTCCTATTCTTTGGGTAATAATTCACAAGCTGCCTTACCTGAATTGTATGAGGCTGTCCATCTGAGAACTTGGTTCCCTGACTTTGTTTGGCAACATTTGAAGATTCCACTTTGCTTTCAACCTGAATATTTCCTTCTATTAATGTCACAAGCAATAATATTTCCTGCAAAGAAAGCATCATAGAAACCTTTCACATTCTATAAACTACCATCTGTGGATTTTTATGGATTTTTGCATGAAACTTCAACTTTTATAAAAGTGGCAGTTCTCAAATGGCTTATAAAAACAGTTGTGAGGGCCATCAAATACACAACATCAAAATGGCTAGGATAGTAATAATTTTACCAATGAAAAGAAACTTTCTTAAAACAATGACATTCTATCATTTATAGAAGTTACTTGCTTTGGCTCATAGTTTTTTTTTCAGACTTTACAAATGGCTGAGGAGATGATACTGATGAATACTTTATAAGTTACTCACATCTTTCAAGTGATGTCTATTGAAATTACAACTGATTAGAATTTCTTTTTAATACAGCAAAATACATACACTAAAAGGGGTCAGCTATAACTGATAGGACAGATATAAAAGGTTAGATATGAAACTCTGGATCACATAACCAATTGGACTATTTTTAAGGGCACAAGATTTTTAACCTTTTAAATTTCAAAGAAAAAAGTGACTTTAATCATTTCTGCTTTCCAATTGTAAAGGAAGTAAGCTACATGCTGTAATCAGATTTTTGTGTTCAGAAGGCATCAAACTTTCTAGGATTCACTGAAGAATGTAAACACAATATGGAGAAAAACACATAAATCGTATGTAGATGAGTGAAAAAAGTTACATACATTACATGGGCACCAATTTTCTCATGATATTTAAGAAACATAGAAAAATAGTAGCTTTAAAAATCTTAAAGATTTTTCTAATAAATAATAATTTGTTGAATCATTTGAAAAAAGTGACTTTTAATATAAAATGATAGGCAAAGATGAGAAAGCTACAGAGTCCACAATACCCAAACTAACAACAATATCTTGGAGGGACTTCCACAATACTTTCTAAGAAGATTGGTCTATGGTACAAAAGATTTTATTTCTTTTGCACCATCTCTGTAAAAGGCTAATCAATCAAAAACATTTTGATAAGCAGAAATGAAAAATGTTTGAAGAAATGAAAAGTAAAGGTTAATAATATTTTAATATTTTTTGGCATTACTAAAATGATTAGCCTTCTTTTTTTCACTTTTTCATATGATTTTGTCTAGCAGTATTTACTCTTTGTTTCATCTTTATAAAAAAAAAAGTATTTATGGATATGCAGTGCGTAACTCAATAAACATTTTAAAAAGTAATAACATTTAGAAAACATGTAAACTTACTGAGTTTTTCTTTATGGCCATGAGCAGAGCATTTTTTTGTAATGTCTTAAAGGTGAGATGAACTGAAGTGAAAGTTTCCTTGAAAATCTTTTCAGATTCCAACAAAGCAAATCCATTTCCTTCAAATACCATTGATGTGTTTGTAAAGGATTCACTATCATAGAAAAAAAAAGATTAGACCCTTGATAAATTGCATAAATGTTGCATCTAATTTCACAAGTCAAAATAAGGTATCCAAATATCCATCTTTTAATTAAAAAAAGCATGAAATTTAATTATCATGCAAACTGTAAATGTGATTATTGATTGGTGTCTTTTCTTATTCTTACAACCAGGTGAAATCCTGTTCTCACTTGAAAGGTGTGCATTAAAAATCATCAAGCAAACAACCATCACTGGCCCCAAAGTTGATGAAAACACAACATCTGCCATTTTATTAATGATTTGATAAAAAGTAAAAGAGAGAGGTTTTCAGATCATAGAATACACCCTGCCATTCTATTTCATGAATGTTGCATCAAGTCAGCCATTACCAGGTTTTGTAAATGAGTGCATCCCTGGGTAACTCCAAGTAACTTAATAAGACATTTATTTTTTGCTAAGTAGCAGGGAATTTCCTCTTTGCAAGAATTTCCAAACAGATTTGTGAAAAGACTGTTTCCAACAGGCAAGAAACATTAAACGAAAAAACTTAATAGTAAAACAGTTCAATATGAAAACCTTGATTGACAAAGAAAGAAGACTACTAGTGATATCAGTTGAACTAAAACATTCTAAGGTTGGCAGAGGAACATTATCATCCAAGAAGTGGCTCTTAGATTCATGATGGAGTAAACCAGAATGAAAGATTGTATTGGTTCAGTTATAAAAATCTAGGCAATCACCTCAATGACTGCAATATAAGTCACCCAGGTCTGGTTAGTCACTCAATAGAAACCGTCACGTGACCAACATCTTTTGGCAGCATGCCATATTGGGGGAGATCAATTAAAAAATTGGAAAAAGGGATGATTAATGAATAAGTTACTTCTCTTGCCTTTTGTTGGGCAGTGATCACTAAAAAATTCTGAATTTCAAAAAGACAAGTGTGAATGTTGCTGGACACAAATTAAGGTATCAATTTAGCATGAACTTACATTGCAAATTTCCCCCCCACCCCACTAAAAACCTATGGGGGGTGATTTTCAAAAAACAAAAAAAATGTTTTTTTCTAGACATAATAAGGAGTAAATGTTGAAATTTTCAGCCCTCTAGCTCAATAGCCTGCAAGCGTGATATATATATATATATACATACATAGCCAGCCAGCCAGCCAGCAAGACCAACTTAAAAACTGAAGAAACCTATGTTGACAGTTTTGGTTGACGGTTTCTAATAATTTGATAAAGGCAAAGAAAGACCTAACAATTTCTCAATGTTTTCTCCAGACATTGGTTAATGGAATTGCTGTAATAGAAGAAAAATGTTACTTACCCACCAGTTTTGCAAATAGAGGGATACAATCCACTTTTGAAAGGAGAAAAGATATGAGTTGAATGACCATTGACATTAAGATATGCAATGCAACCTTCCAGCTTCTCAGAATTATTTATCTGAAAACAGAAAAAACCAAAGATTTTGTTATCAACCTAAAAGGAATCACTTTTAACTACGATGTGGGTCAGTGCTTTGTGTAGTTGTTTATTGATCGATAATCTGACAGTGTTAAATAAGAACACAAAAATTGGTAAACTACTAGCGATGTAGATTATGGTGTATGTTTGTGTGCATGC
The DNA here is from genome assembly GCA_006491835.1 of Architeuthis dux. Taxonomy (NCBI): domain Eukaryota; kingdom Metazoa; phylum Mollusca; class Cephalopoda; order Oegopsida; family Architeuthidae; genus Architeuthis; species Architeuthis dux. Next base: position 2,308,220 of record VCCN01002162.1, on the reverse strand, counting down.
ACACATGCCTAGAGACTCTGCAAGGACTATGCCCATTGAAATCAAAAACACATTTACAACAATATTATTTTACTTATTTTAAATAAATTTTTAATGCCTACCTCAATACATAAGATGATCATACAAATATTGTTGCAGACTAGGTTTTAAAAACAGATCATATCATATTCTAATAGCAATTATAAACAGTTTTGTATGAGCAAATACTTACCGGAAAATTCTGGGGATAACCTCCTAAGGAAGCTATTGAAAAAGGAATTTGTTCTGGTTGGAAATCTGGAATGAACTTTTGAACTGTGATCCATTTGGATTTTGAACCTGTTGGGTTGACACTAAGACTAAAATTCTGACCCATTCTGACAAAGAAAAATATATAATTACACAATAAACTTATCAATACATACAATTTAAACCCATTACTATACAACAGAGATTTGATAAAATTCATGAAAAGCATTTTCAATTCAACTAAATTTTAGAAGCTCCAAAATAATTTGCCTATCTGAAGATTTTTACATACAGAAGTAAAAAGAAAAAATGACAAAATAATAATGTTCTCACAAATCCGGTTATATTTGTTTGCCCCACACAGGGACGAATCTAGGACAAATCGTCCCGTAGACAAGTCGTTCCAGACAGTTCGGCCTGGACAAGTCAGCCACGGACATCTCGGCTATCAATATTTCAAATCCAGACATTTCGGCCGTGTTTTGTTTTTTAACAGCAAAAATGATTATCTAGACAGGATTTAAAATGAAATAGAATCAACATATATAAATCTGATGCAATTTACAATAATAACTTAATTCATGTTTATTGTTTAGTGTTACTGTTTTATATATCTTTTTTCAACTTTTTATAGCTAGTTTTTGTTTATTTTCTCGAGTAATGTTATTTAATTTTTTCTTTATTTAATTAAAATGTTTTACGTTTATGATCTTACTGGTTATTTTGTTAAATAGGTATACAACTGACAATAACAATAAGTGAACCACGTGACAAATTGCTGCAATATGATGAAAGTTTCCACAGAAAACGGTGTAAAAACAAATTTATATTAATATTTAAGCTTTCTGTTTATTTGTTACAATCAACTATGTTTCCTTGCATTTGTTTTTGCCTATTTTGTGTAGCCGTAGTCGATTTTGTAGAATTCATCACGTGGTTCACTTGTTGTTATTGTTTTCAAAAAGTCAGTTATATACCTATTTAACAAAATGTTTTTCTATTTTTATCAAATATTCGATCAGTAAGATTGTAAACGTAAAACATTTTAATTAAATAAAAAAATTAAATAACATTACTCGAGAAAATAAACAAAAACTAGCTATAAAAAGTTGAAAAAAGATATATAAAACACTAAACAACAAACATGAATTAACTTATTATTATTGTAAATTGCATTATATTTATATATTTTGATTCTATTTCATTCTAAATAATCCTGTCTCTAGATAGTCATTTTTTCCCTTTAAAAACAAAATGCGGCCAAAATGTCCGGATTTGAAATATTGGTGGCTGAGTTATCCATGGCCAACTTGTCCAAGCCAACTTGTCCCTGGCCGAATTGTCCGGTTACACACTGGGACACATCACTTACTCTCAACACATTCACATTTTCTTCCCAGTATTTTTCCCAAAAGAATTAACAGTTTAGAAATATAAATCATCTAATGATCTTGCTTTCTGTTTACATAAGGATCAACAGTTTTTGTTAATTTTTTAAAATATGATATAAATATTTAAACTATTTAGAAAGTGCAGAACTGCAAATTATAAGGATGTTATTGTGTTTTTATTTTTTGATAAAATTAAATTATCAGTTTTGAGATGAGTCATTAACATTCCAAGATTTGTCATTTTTGTTAATTACCATAACATTTCAGCTAATCCATTTTAAGTCTTTCCTCAAATGTACAATCCATAAGGAAAGAGAGGACTCCACCTTTTTCTGTTTAACAGTATTGGTGGACACTACCTGAAAAAAAGAGATCCCATCTTTCCCTACAGATTGTGCCTGAAAAAAAAAAAAGACTTATCAGGGGGATAAGTCTCTTTTTTTTTTTCACCCCCCGCCACACACACACACACTCTTCCTATATGGATTGTAATTGATTAAAAGAGACCATACAAAAAGAGATGTAGTCTCTGAGGATCAGCCAAAAAACAACAAAAAAATGGGATCAATAGTCCAAACAACACTTGGAATAAATTATTAGTTTTATTAAGACTAAAGTATTATTATTTAAATAAAAAGGTATGTTCTTATGTTTAAATTCCCAAAAGCACACCTCCTACAATCATTCATTGATTGTACCATGCTCATAGTTTGTCTTTCAAATCAAGAATGCAACTGGCGTCTTACAGAGAGAAAAGATGAAATGAATAGTCTTACAAAGAGACCAGGTGTCAGCTGGACTTTAAAGCCCAAAACCAGAATTTTGACGTTGTCTTGCTAAAGAGATTTTAAGTGTGTGTGTGT
>VCCN01002162.1:2249001-2268438 GCA_006491835.1 Architeuthis dux | reverse complement strand
AGAGTATATTCCTGGTATCTGAGGTATCTGACGCCTACTACCAAGATGCTTTTGGCATTTGACTGGGAACATAAAAATGTTTCTTGATGCAGACTGGACTCAATGGGAGATCCAAGTAAATTGTCATTACCAAAGATTAGTGGTTTCATTTTCTTCAAATAGGAAGGAAGAGTATTTCTTAGAATCTTAGTTATATGCATTGTGCAGTAACTGTTTGTCCAGGTTCCAGCAATTTGTAATCAAGAATTCCTTTTGAGTTCCACCAATTAAAGAGAAGAACCTTTTTTTCCTTCCCAGTAGATCCTATTTAGGTTGAGATGTTAAAGCAGGGGTAGGTAGGCAACCTACAGCCTGCAGGCCAGATCCAGCCCACTAAGAGATTTTCTGCAAGCAAATATTGAGATACTATGCACTCTTTTTATGTTTTAAGATTGTTTGTGTTTTTTTAATAGATTCAAAAGATGCCTTGTTTGAAATAAATTGTGACTAAATTGAGTTCTTTGATTACTAATTGGCATCCTTGGTTAAACACAAATGGTTTTCTAGCGTTCATTATTCATTAATTTGAGGCAAAATATAACTGTGCTCGTCCTGTGTTAAATTCATAATTCCCATATTTAAATCTTTTTATGGGATATATCTGGCCCGTCATCCTCTCAATCATACATGATCCAGCCTGCAGAAGCAAAAAGGTTGCCAACCCCTGTGTTAAAGGCTGAATCTAGTCACAATTTTCTTCATTTGGGATTCTCAAAATAAATCCATTTTTCATTGCCAATGACTATCTTTTCCCAAAATAACTTTTTTCTTTCAAGTAAGAAGAGAAAGAGAAATGTTTAAAAACTGACCAATGTTCTTTTCTGTAAATTCATGCGGAACCCATTTTCCTAGCTTCCGAATTTTTCCTAAGACTTGTAAACGACATCATGGTTAACTGATTGCATGAGCTGATCTGAGTAAAGATGAGGATTTAAATAAAATAATCCTTCTGAATTTGAAATTAGTGAGTTTCTTAATGTTTTAATGTAGGTACAATTCATTTCTTCAAGACAAAAAAGAAGTTCTAAAAACCAGATGAATTTAAAATTTAAAAGTTCACAACTTATATTATCATACAAAAATGAAAGAAATAAAATCCCAGAATATGAAAACTCTTACCATTTTCATAACAAATGGTGGAACATTCCAGTATGTAAAACCCCCATGTCGGGATATGGAAGTACTTCCTCCAGTTTGTTTTCGATTGGGGCGCCTTCTGCGTCCAGGTTGGGTAATAATCACTCTCCTGTTGCTCGTCCTTGTATCTACGAAGGCCGTACTCGTGGGCATCGGTGTTGTCATGTTGGATCTCTGTCTCCATCTCCTCCGCCTATTTCTGTTCCTCCACTTTCTCTCTCTTCGAGATGGCCTCCAGTAATGACCCCGATTTCTCCTGGGCCACCGAGGTTGAAATGGGTTTGGATCACGTCTATTACGAGCATCGGTGTCAATAATTTTGATGTGAACATCGTCTTTTTGAGGAACATTTGTACAGTTATTTTGATTTTCTGATGATGGAACACAGGGTTCTGTGAATAAAAAAAGATAATTGAATCTGAATAATCTTTAGTTGAGGTCATTCCAACATTTTTCATTTTAATATCACAAATTTCAGATTTTATTAAATGAAAGATTTTAAAATTTCAATGACAAAAAGTGAAATATTAGCCATTTTATTATTGTAATTTCCTTTAATAAATGCTACATAAGTTTTGATTCACTTATCAAATTTAAAGAATTCTCCTTGGAAACACAATAGTCTTTGGGGATTGGGAACGCTGTAATGTTTATATATGTATGTATTAATGTTTACGCTTAATAATAAATAAACATGCCAAAGCAAGCTCCCAGCAACGCCCATTCCATTTCCAGTCCCCAAAACGAGGGCCGGAAGTGAGAATGGGGAAGGCTCTCTTCTTCACAGGAAATCGCCCTGTAAGCACGTCTTTGTTCTGTCTCTCCGTTCTTTTCTAAGCACAGCTAAATACAGTTGTGAACCAAACACATTCAAACTAAAACAAGCAACAAAGGCACTAATATCAGACAACATTACACACACCAATAAAACTTAAATCTTTGGTGTCAGACTATGATTTGATATTACAAAATTGTCTTTTTAATGTCAACAAAGGAAAGAAAGCAAGTGTTGAATGAATAAAATATCTAAATGAGTTCCAGCTTTATTATCAATTAGCCAGCAAAATTTGCCATGTGCAAATTTGGAGAACAATTGAATTATACAAAACTTACTGTCAGAAAAAATACATTCCTTGTGGTACATTTCTTAAATATTTATTATGTTGACAACTATATAGGTACATCTATATGTCTGCAGTCTAATGATGAAAAAGGCATTTATTTTACACAACAAATATTTATTCTTCAACATAATATCCTTCCCTGTCAATACACTTAATTCAGTGGTTAATAGATCAAACATTATACAGTGAAAATTTCATATCAAAATTCAGCTAATAACTATGTGTCAGGCTATGGACTTATGCCCCTTCATATATAAGGTACAAATTTGCAATGTTATTTTCATATTTTGATGAAAAGAATTTTACAAAATCAGTTCATCACAGTTTCCTAAATTACATTTTGAAGTTTTAGTAATTTTTTATTTCTATTTTAATCATTTTTTTCTATATGGTTTTCTGACATCTGTAATGTAATGGAGAAAATTTGTTAGGTTTAATTACTATCTGACATCATTGGTATTACTTAAAACTTAACACTACCACGTTAACATTTAATACTATGTTCAATTCTTAGTTTGGATAGAACTGTAACAATATTGGTAGTAGTAGTAGCTATGGCTGAATTAGTAGTCCTTTCCTTAAGGCTCAATGCTGCTGCTGATTTAGTAAGCAAAGTAAGGAGAGAGAATGTATTCCTTAGTTCTTTCTTTCATTGCCCTTCTGTAATCGTAGAAGTAATAAATAATGCTGCACAATTGAATGAAAGGAGAAATATGCACAGTTACATGCAATATAAAAATGCAGATGCGATATAACTTAACAAGAGATATTTATTAGAAAGAAGAAAAATGTTTGTATGATAGCAGATAATGTATTCCAACGTAGAGTCCTTTACAGTTCAATATAGAAGAATGTTCTTTCAGTTTGGAATGTTAGAAAAACTGTTCAAAGTTCAATGGAAAAAGGTACTGTTGTTTGTATTCATTGCGACCGTGAGTGTATATGCGCATGAGTGTGTGTTAGCGGCATATATTCTGGGTGTACAAAGAATTCATCATGAATATTAATTTGATATTATCAAGTTTACTCAATAATATAATTGTGGATCGTGGAAATAGGAAAAAGCATGTCACCATCTTTCTCCCATTCTCCCCATCCACCTAGAGCCATATACACAACTAGACAACTACATAGTTGTATCTGTATCTCTAGGCACCACTGGTGTGTGTGTGTGTGTGTGTGGCGGCAGCCTTTATTTTCAGTCATGCAGAAATCAAAGGACTGAGCAAAGTTTAGACTTGTGTGTCATTATATTGAAAGTGGTATGTGAGTGGGGTGTAAATTGCTGAATCTTAGCTTTTGGCTTGGTTTTTATCACCAATTCTAAAAGATAATTGAAGGTGAAAATTTTGGATACTTTTCCAGATTCTGTATCTCAAATATCAGCTTGTATCGGTTGGAATTCTGGGTTAATGAGTAGACGACCGTAGTTTCAACTTATTTATCTTTTCTGAATTGTTCTGAGTGTATACATTGAGGCTTGGCTAAAACAACACACCTTTATTTTTATTGTTTTGTTTTTAATTAAAGACCAAAGATAATCTAGTTTTGGTCTGCTACACATCACAACAGAAAAAAAAGAATTGTTTAGGCCCAAATTAGAACTGCACTTGTAGACATTACCAATTCCACATTTACACTGTGCTCATTACCAATGTTATAATTATAAAAACAAAGCAGTAATTGAAAAAACAACTATGTCTTTGCAGATCTTGACTAGAGTTGCAATTATGGTATTTGTTTGCATGTTTACCAAATAACCCTGGGTACTAAAACTCTGTTCTCTCAGTTATAACCACTATACTATATCTGCAAGTGCTATAATAATTCAAACAGCAAATTGAATGTCTGGCACATGGACACGAGGAGAGCATGATGAAATAGCAAAGCTTAAAGAATTGAAAGGATAGATTTGTAAATAAATTAAAAGTGTGAGTCATATGTAGAATTTCTTGCAGTTGTCAGGTAAGCCTATTGTGTCACTATAGCAAAATAGTTGTAAAAGCAAAGGAAAAAACACACACACACACATGACATGGAATGTGATAAGAGTACAGGGGTGAGCATTTGATTTCTCTAGTTAGAAACCATCAACCAAAACTGTCAACAAAACTGTCAACATAGGTTTGTTCAGTTTTCAAGTAGGTCTGGCTGGCTGGCTGGCTATGTATGTAGCATGTGTACAGGCCGCACCAATGGAGCTAGCATGCAGTGCTCTAAAATCACCTGGTAGATGGCTGCGTTGACTTTGAACTTGATAAAACACAATGGACCAACACCAGCAGATGACATGGCACCCTAAATCATCACTGGCCGTGGAAACTTCACACTTGACTTCAAGCAACTTGGAGTCTGTGCCTCTCCACTCCTCCTCCAGACTCTGGGACCTTGATTTCCAAATGAAATGCAAAATTTACTTTCATCTGAAAAGAGGACTTTGGACCACTGAGCAACGGTCCAATTCTTTTTCTCCTTAGCCCAGGTAAGACGCTTCTGACATTGTCTCTGGTTCAGGAGTGGCTTGACACTAGGAATGAGACACTTGTAGCCCATTTCTTGGACATGTCTGTGTGTGGTGGCTCTTGATGCACTGACTCCAGCCACAGTCCACTCCTTGTGAAGTCTCAAGGCTGTGGTCATCCCTCTTGCTTGTGCACCTTTTCCTATCACACCTTTCCCTCCCAGTCAACTTTTAGTTTACATGTAATGAGTCTAGAATATATACAATTTTCACTTTCTGAAATAACTGACAAAAAATATTGAATTCTTCCATGATATTCAAATTTTTTTAGATGCACCTGTATGTATTTCATCTACATCACTTCAGCAAATATCATTTTTGTCTAAATCACTTTTGTCCCCACAATATCTCCAAAAGTTCTCAATGAATTTCAATGACATTTTGTCAAATGGTGGGCCATTGGCTAAGGAACAATTGATGGGTGGATCCAAGGATTTTTTTTTGATTGAAAGGAATCCGTCCAAAAATTTAATAAAAAATATCTCTCAATCAGAAAAAATCCCTGGATCCATCATTTCCTCAGCCCATGTCAATGAAATTCAATCCAGGTGTTGAATTAAGGTACCCCTAACTCCCGTATTTTGAAGTCAAGTGCTGTCTCCTCCCGCATGTAATGAATTTGTATGAATCTCCAGCATTGAAAATATATGCCTGTAAATATTCTTTCCCTCCTATTTGCAGATATAAGTCATTTTGTTTATTATCTTGGTTTAAAATTATGTTATAAGTTTTTCATACATTGAAATAGCTGTTTTAGAGCTTCTAGAATTGAAAATTTTCTCCCCCACCCCAAACCATGTGGGGGGGGCACCATTCTTAAGGAAATCTCCCTCCTGAGAACTTCTAAAACTTGGCAGGTCTGTAAAATGAGCTAAGTTAAAGAATGCAAAAAAGTCCGGGTTATTTGCAATTGAAAAATAATATTGTGGGGTTTTGCGTTCGCGCTCACACCAATGTGTCACAGACACACTAAATAGGTGCTCAAGTGCACATACATATGCAGTGATTCAAACAAGAAAACATGCCTAAAATAATGCTTATGTAAAATCTGTTATATCCACAGGCTATAGCTTTTCTTAGAGTGCAACGTGTACTACTAACTTTTTTTACTTGTAAAACTAGTTCTTTCAAAAACTCATTAAAACATTCCAGTTTGTAGTTAGCCTTACAAACTGGAATGTTTTAATGCGTTTTTGAAAGCTAGACAATTTTGGTTGTAACTCTGCAAAACTAAACTTTGCTAAGAAGAAGTGTTCTTTCGTTAACCTAAAAGGTTGAAGTTTGAAAAAAATACGTGTTATCTCAACTTGACTCCCAAAGATTAACAGAGGGCAAAGAAGGTGGTTAAATGGACGTAAGGAACGAGAAAGTATTTTCACGTTCTCTTCTCACTCCCCCGCCACACATACCAGGCCTTCTGGTTGCAAAGATCAAAGTTCAGTGTGTGAGGGACTCGGGTGTTCAACATAGAAACATTTATAAAAAATTTAACAAAAAGGATTCAAGAACATAGGCACCGACTACGTGAGGATTTGGAGCCTCCCCCATGTGTTAATTGACAAACAATTTAACACAGGTGCACCGTCAAATTTTGTCTCTATTAATTTAATTTGTTTTTAAAATACACGGAATTATTGCATTGTTTAGTTTTGTTTTTTTTCGTTTGATATGTTCAAAACTTATTTTACATAGGTGAAGGTATTTAAAACAATTTTTTTTTAACGCCAATTTAATCTATTTCGAACATTCTATTTTTAATATTGGGGTAATTATGGAAATGGATACAAGTATGGTTGGTAACCGTTAAATGTTATTACTGATAATACGAGTTTCTATGCAATGAATTCGAATAGCTTCAACGTAATGTTTTTTATTTGAGCCCCCCCCCCCCTTCACTAAAAGTCGGCGTTCGAGAATATTATTTTATTTTTCAGCTAGGTTCTTCTACTTACTTTTTATGAATTAAGTATTTGGTGGCGTTTATTATTAGTAGTATTTTATTTTAGTGTGAAAAAAAGTATACAGTTTATATATAGAAGCACTCACACATCATAATCATATTTACACAATGTCTAGGTCCTTAAACCTTTGCGGTGGTGTAATAAACATCATAATTATTCTTAAAATCATTTACATCTGTTGATAGCACTACATATTCCGGTAATCTATTCCAAAGTCCCACCACTCTATTGCTAAAAAAAAGAACTTTCTGATATTCAATCTACTTCTATTTGCTTCTACCGTATTGTGTGACCTCTCAGTCCCTTGTACCCCTTTCTAGTAAAAAATACACCAGGGTTTACTATTTCTAAACCACGCATAATCTTAAACGTTTCTATTAAGTCTACTCTTAAGTAGTAGTAGTATTATAGATATACCTTGTTTAGTGTGGTTAATTCATTCCAAAATTGTCTGTACTATTCAAAACGGCACTGTTCAAGTTTTTATTATACTTTAATGTGGGTTTTTTTCCAACTCATACTTAGTTACATTAATTTGCACAGCAATACCGTACTACATCAAAACACGCACTAATCAAAACCGCACTATTCAAGGTAATCCTGTATTATATTGCATGCATTCGCAGGGGACTTAGTGATACAAAGTTTCCTCAAATTTCCAACACCTTTCTCCGTGTCCTCGGAGATCCAAGCACTGCCATGGTTTGAACAGACTTACTCCTTCCGCGAATCCCTAATTCGTCTATTCTAGCGTGTTCGACATGGGTCCAAGTGCACCAGTTATTATGGGAACGACCCTGGTATTTTTCTAATTGTTCGCTTTCTTTCGTCTCAATCCTGCGGTCCACGGGTACTGACACGTCTACGATTTGGCAGAGCCCTTTTCCCCTTGTTTATGACGATCAGACCCGATCTTCTTGCTTGGATATGGGTTGGTCAGTCTGGATCTCAAAATCTAACAACCACCTGTTTTTGCTAATACCATGTTTACATGGTCGAACACAAGTCGTTTGCATAGTTCCTACCCAGTTATACATGTTCCTTCTATTTCTTTTGAACCAGCTTGCTACATTAACATATGATGTGTCATCTTTTTCTCCACAGAGACGGTATTTGCTGCTTTTGGGTTTTTTATCTATTTTTGAATTGATATAAGTGCTCCTGACCATTGTTCCCTCTAAGCTGTGCGCGTCTGCGAGGTTTTATTGAAAAATATTGATGCACTATGTCGAATTGAAAAGTGCGCACATAGTTTAGTCACTAGATAAAAATGTGCACAACATGAGATTTTTACGCACAATGACTACAAAAGATTAGAGGGGACATTGCTGCTGGTGCGTTTGTTCTTGCCTCAATGATAAGAGAGAAAAACTCCAGAACACTCCTCAGAATACTCATAAATAAGTTTGTAGCGTTTCAATCCTCTCTCAGATCTCCAACTCCACCAAACACTTTACAAGGGTCTTTGGGGACGTCCCTATCGAATTTGACCGTATCCACCCCACCGTTTGTGAGCTCAAAAACATTGCAAAATCAATCTATGTTATATTATGCTTCAATTGGCTAGAAATGACCTCTGATGATCTCGAATGACATATGCAATATCACATAGCCCATTACCTTTGCTGTGAGAACATATAACCATATGCAAAATTTCAGCTTCTTAGGCGCAAAATTGTGGCCTAAAACTTAGAACATACAGACATACATTCATATATATGATATCGAGTCTAAGGCAACCACTTAAAACCTCAATTTCTACTTCTTGAATTAAATGGACCGAGACACCAAGGTCCTAAGCGCAATTCTTTTTAAAATATTTTTATTTATTTCATTTTATTTATTTATTTTTTCAAGTGGTTTGAAGCATTTTAATCGGGGGATAAGTTGCTGAAGGAAGACATGATTGTCATGTAAATGAACACAGCGAATCGATAAAAATCGGCGCAACAAAGTCGAGCAAAGAATTCCATCTTTCTTGAAAGAAATAGTACAAATAATGCAACAAATGATGCAATGGTTAGTTAATCTTGCAGACTATTACTACTGTAGTGAGTTCGAGCCTTGGGTTTGAAAGTTGGAACCTTATAGTCAATAAACAACAATGGTGCAGTACAATTGTTTTGTGTAACCACAACTTAATAGCCCCATATAAAAAGAATGTATTATTATTCGCTGGTGCTCACTCCATCGTGTCACCCCGGGGGTCAGGACATGCACCTCCGTCAATGATCAAGTGCAACATCTGATATCTGGATCATACAGTGGGTTGTACTTGCTTACACTCAGGTCCGGGTAGAGAGGGGGGTCCTGTGCGCTCATTTGGCCCGGATCTATGGTTTTGAGGGGGACCTACTCCGGGGGCGTTCATGTATATACCTATACATGTATTTAGCACTGATTACAAAAAATGTTTGAAATGGGGGCCTACATTTCCCATCTGTCCCCAGCCTATTACCAGCTCTGTTTCGCCCTGCTTATACTACAAATGGCGGGTAGAATGCCTGAATGCTAAGATATATTTCGAATATACTCTTTTGTCCACCCCGGAAATATATGCTTTTGCCCACCACCACCCTAAAAGATGGCTGCGGACGCCCACGTCCACCACATTTGTGGCCTTTGATCTGATTAAGTTGAACTAAGTTGAACTAATTTGAGGAAGGTTAGTGTATTGTATTGTGCTCAAAATATTCCATTATTCAATAAGATAAAAGATCCCCCCTTCAACTACATAGTGTCTATCTTTGTATTTTTAAAATAAATACTAAAGAACATTTAAATTGAATGCTCAATCAATTAGTGTATTCACATCGACAACCCCACCAAAAATAAATTAATTTTTCATGTCATACATAAACCTATCCTAGACTAACAAAACAATGAATCTATTTAAAATATCTGACGCCACTCTTTAAAACGAAAGGCCGCTTCGTGTCTGCAGTAAATCAAAGTTATGCAATTTTCGACTGAAATCTTTAAAAATATCATCAAGTAAGATAACAAAAGTAAAAATAAAGCAATATAAAGAGGTGAGACATATTCATCTGTTTTTATAAGTGAAGTGTAAATTTCGCTTTCACAACTTTTTGATTACGATCAGACGTGCTTGGGGGCTGAAATAGTTGCGTATTTACCACCGGCGTTCAAACCCAGGTTTTCGAATGTTGGCTATGAGAGCCATTTCCTACTGGTTTTCGCTAAACTTTGGAAAATTGGCGCAACACTGTCTTCCTACTCCCATTTGGTATTTATGCATCCTCTCACAGGGATGTAATGTGGCACCAGGCCTTTTCTGTTGTCCCCATTGCATTAATGGTGTATGGTCACGGGTACTACCTGGCGCCTATGGAAGTAAGCAATTTTTGCTTTTACCCACACAAAAATGTGCGTGGGGTCCCACAACAGAAAAGGCCTGGTGCCACATTACATCCCTATGAGAGGATGGATATCCAGTAACTAAGCGTATACTCCATTTAAGATCTCCGGGCAAGAATAACCAGAGATTTGTCGAACATGCCGGAGAAGTATTTGGTCTTATGCCGTACTTCGGCTAAATTCAGTAAATATCAGTCAGATTTATCGTTTCTTTGTTCAATAAGAGTTACTGTATAGCCGAATCTCGGACCTTAATAAGTCCAGTTTAGCAAAGAAGTTGTTTCTCTAATAAAACAGGAAAATAGTCTACGAATTTCTTAGATGAAGCATTATTATTATTATCAATTTGGTTACGAGGGCTTTACCCAGTGTTGCCAACTCAAAAAATATTTTCACACTAGTTTGACTGCCAAAAAGCGCTAAATCTTTTTTAAAATAGCCAAGAATGGCCAAAAAGACACTAAAAATGGTCGAAAATAGTCAGAAAATGGTCAAAAAGACCAAGATGTTTTTAGCGCTTTTTGCACTGACAAAAAAATGAAACGCGCTGAATCGGCAACACTGGCTTTACCGGCAAGCATGGGCGTCCCCTGCCACTTTTCCGGGGGGGGAGGACAAAATGATATATTTCCGGGAACGGGGCAAAGGGATATATTCGGAATACATCTTAGTGACAACCATGTTATCAGCAAATAATTATACAGGCTTTTTATATGGGAAAATTAATTGCTTATTTAACGATCGTAGAATAATGAATTGACAGTTGCCATTGAAAAAAACCACAGAAATAAGATGAAAGAAAAACTAATCTAAAATTTCAAATAAATGGCAGAGGTAAGAAAAAACAAGGTCTATACGCAATATTTAATGGAAATTAGTGTTGTATATAAATTAATACATTTTATGTCGCTGACGCATCCTGCTGCCAACATTGACGTTACACTATCTTCAAACTCGACTATCAATCAGAACATTTGTAGGTTTGTTATACCAAAATCTGTCAACTCTGAGTGAGTGCAGATTGTTGTCGACTTTTTTAAACTGAGACCGCTGAAAAAGAATTTAGCACTGTTATGCTGATATAAAATTAACAGGTCTCTTTCTCTCATATTAGGAGTATCTAACTTAACAATCAATGTTCATAAACATAGTACTCTTCCCTCTGCACTTCCCACCTATCTATCTTTCTTTTCATGAAAAATGAAATGGCAATAAGTCTTTCTTAAACCCCAGATAAAAGCAAACTAGATTTTGATTGCTCGTTCTCAAGGAAAGCCGTTCCTATCTTGAGAAGTAAAAACAACTGCGGTCTTCAGAACAAATAATCACTACATTCGTATATTTATAACATCTACGATACTCCCAAACGATGTAGTTTAATGAATTCAAATGATTATCAAGTTTTAATAACTTATTCTATAAAATAATCTGATGATTTGTTTACCCATAATCAGTGGTGTAGTGCTGTGGCTACGCGTGGGAACGCCGTTCCCTTACTTTGTTTGGGAGTGAGAACGGCGTTCCTTCACTATCTATATACTACTAATATTCTCATTCTGTTTATATGCTTGTATCTTCAAATTAGCCGAAACGGTGCAATGTAGCTACATATATTGAATCAAAGTACCCCTAATTTTACGGTTTCTTTGAGTTTTCTTTACTCAAAGAAACCGTAAAATAATCCGGGTGCAATCGGGCCTGCATTCCTTCACTTCTTTTTTTTAGCACTACACCACTGCCCATAATCCAAATATTCTTCAGACTTCAGGGTAATTCTTCATAAAATCACCAAAGGATAATCATACAAAATCTTTACATATATTAATGAATGCATGGATAAAATTCACATTAGCATTCTGTGTAATAGTCGGCCAGGCAACATGAAAAATTATACTTTTCGTTTAAAAGCAGACAACCATGCCATATCAATTAGTGTTGTATAGCGGGGTGAATGTCCTGGACTTGGATAGAAAGGAAACTCGAAGACTTGCTTGTAAAAATATCTGGACATATTTTTTATTTCAGAGTATACATCTTTGTCGGCCGGAGAGTGAAGAGTGGGAGAGAGATGATGGGTGCCGAGAGACCGTTCCCAACAGGGGAACTGGGTCTTATGTTTTCCCAGCCCTAGACGGTCAGCCTCCTGGCTGCTTGGGTCCTCTCTTGACTGTGCCCAACAGGGACAGCCGTCTCGGGCCTTCCGGCTCCGCTGATGTCTGTCCGCCCTCGAGTTTTCTATTCGGGTCTGCTTTATAGGTTTCTCTAACGCCTACGCAGGTGTCATTCACATCCTGTTTTTTTCATACATTTCTGTTTATGCTCCTGTCTGTCCATACAATATCTCCAAAGGTTCTCAATGAATTTCAATAACATTTTGTGGAAGGATAAGGCATGTATTAAGGAAAATGTGATTAAACTTTGGGGCGGATCCAGGAATTCATTTCTAATTGAAAGATATTTTTCCGGGTTTTTTTCCATACATTTCTGTATTTCTCTAACGCCTACGCAGGTGTCATTCACATCCTGTTTTTTTCCTACATTTCTGTTTATGCTCCTGTCTTTCCACGCGATATCTTCAAAGGTTCTCAATGAATTTCAATGAAGTTTTGTAGATGGGTGGGCAATAGGCTACGGAAGATGTGATTAAATCTTGGGCCGGTTCCATGCACAATCACTTAGTCATAATTGGAAGAAATTTACATTCACTACAAAATTGACACGTGGCAACCTTGGTGTCTTCAAATTGAAATTTGGTGATGGCATCTACCTACATCGTTTTTACCTTGCCACACTGAAATGAACCAACATGGTTGCCTGCTACTAACAAGCGATGCCGCAAAACAAAGTTCTAAGTGAATTTTCCATTTTTGGTTTGTCTACTATAACAGAAAAAGATGACCTAACAAGTATTAAGAAATCAGTTTCCTCCTCTTTCTCTGGTTATAGGAAAGAAAAGATAAAGCTATAGTTTCACCAAATAAAATATTGCTGTTGATATCTGCCTTTTTTATAGTTTGGCTTGGGGTGTTTTGTGTGTGTTCGTGTGTGTCTTCCCAAAGATGTCATAAATGAAGTTTGTTTGCAATACAAGTTACGTGACCTGCCTACCGCAGGTGAGTCTTTTGCAGCATAGCCTGTGGCCCTGGCTGACTTGAGGATCTCAGTGTTAATGAAATCGCTCCAATGTGCATTTAGAATGGTGCACTCGGGTTGGCATAGGTGACGCTGGCATATGACCCAAGATTCAGTACCATATAGAAGGGTTGGCAGCGCGTTGGCTTTGTAGACTCTTGTTTTTGTATCTTTCTTGGGGTTCTTGTAACCCCAGACACGTTTGTGTAGGCTTGTTTGGCCTTAACCAGTTTGATGTCCATCTTTCGGTTCAGCCTGGCGTTGGAGGATATGATGTAATCTAAGTCGTGCAAATGGAGACGGAAGGCGGGTGATAATTTTGTTTTGGTGCAGGTTGATAGAGACTGGCCGTCTCTTTAAGCCTGACTTCAATGCCGAAGAGTTTTATGGTCTTTGCAAAGCAGGGCGTTACTTGCTGGAGGTCCGCTTCTGTCCGTAGCCTTGGTGTGGGCTCGGAGTCGAACAGGTTGCCGTTTCTACGAGTGTGGATATACACGTAGTCCCTATCATCAATCTCCTATGTAGCCTATTTCAACATCACGCTAAAGAATATTGTAAACAGTGTGGTGGCCAGCGGACAGCCTTGCGTGACGCCGTTTGGGATTGGGAAAAGTTTGAAGTAGTAATTGCCGCATCTGACTTGCCCAAGCTGCGCCTTGTCGAATTGGATAATTAAGGTTAGGAACTTTGGTGGACAACCCAATTTTCCAAAATTATCCAGAGACCTGCTAACCGTGTCAAACGCCTTTATCATGTCAACACAGCATTTTCTTGGATCTGCCTTAAGGCAAAAACCATGTCGGTCGTGCCTCAGTGAACTCTAAAACCGCAAATGGCATGACACAGCAAACCCTTTCAGACCTTCAGAGGTTTTGTGCTCTATTGTTTAAAAAGGTTTCTCGTTCAATGGGCACAACATACAAGTTGTAATAAATCTAATAAATCATTAATTGGTAAAGAAAAAAAGTTGTTTGTGAAACTATTTCGCTATTATTACCACAATGACTAGCTAACTAAGACCTACTAAACGACTGATAGAATACTTGCAAGCTCAGTCCAATGGTCATAGAATTAGAATGTCACCACTCAAGGTTTGATATTCTATATGTGTGGCCGCGCATTTTTAAAACGTTGATATTTTCGTTATTTTTAGAGCTACAGTCCTCAGGGTTAAGATTGAACACTCTGCATTATGATTCATATTGTTCAAGCTTCAAAATAAAAATAAAAATCAATTTACACACACTGTAGACAATATAAAACCGGAGATAATAATAGAAATTGCATTGGGAAATTCGAGCCAAATTACATTTTAAATTCCACCAAAAATATACTAATAGGCCGAGTTCTCTAAAATAATGTTCCATAAGGTTTTCTTACAAAATACCCTTCGCATAAGAAAATTCATTCAAAATTGAATTCATCCCTAAATTTTTATAGAAATTGGCCCATTAGTATATTTTTGGTGGAATTTAAAATGTAATTTGGCTCGAATTTCCCAATGCAATTTCTACTAGTTCACCGGTTCGCGATTGTAAACAAGTTTTCAAACCCGGTTATCTCCGGTTTTATATTGTCTACAGAAATAATTTTTAGTTGACAATTTTCTACAATCTTTCTTCGATTAATAATACGACGATTATTACGATACAATTAATAGATTTCAAGTTACGGACGTTTTAATCGACACATGTCGCTTTTTGGCAGAAGTCCGTGAGAGTTGCTACTATCCATGATTTTACTCTGCAAGTCTCAAAAGCTTTGCCAATCGGGAACACTTTCCAACAATGTCTTTAAAATCACAATTCCATTAAGCACAAACTTTTAAAAATCTGTGATAAAAAAACGAAATAAATTCCCCGGTGTAACAGATTTTTGGTAAAGTTTTTCGGGACAGCATTCACGATAAGAAACGAGATTTTCATCGCAAATCCAGGAAGTGAAATTTTCTTGGTAAATGTTTTGTTTTTTTTTCAAGAAATTTTCTTGGTCATTATTTTAAAACATGAAATAATCTAAGTTATTTTGTGTGACTAGAACAAAAGATGCTTTAAAAACCAGGGGGCAAAAAGATATATCCGGATGTTGGTTGTCAAGTAAGGGACTAGGGAAAAACTAAGCTGTGACTCATCCAGAAGCTGTCACTGTGAATAGCGACCCCTCGATCCCTGGCCTCTCTATAAGGTTCCAACTTTCAAGCACCCTCGCCATCGGTGAGAATGCCTGATCCAGGGGAGGGCAAATTCCCAGTTTGCACCCCCAGCGGACGCCCATGGGTATTCGGCTAGTAGAATTCAGACCTCCCGCATTTCGCTGGATTCACCCGCATTTTGAAGCCAAGTACTGTCTTCACCACCACCCCGCCCCCCTAATTAATTTGTACCAATCTCGAATTGGTTTAAAATTATGATAGGTTTTCAATACACTGAAATAGCTGTTTTAGAGCGCGGGGGGGGGCATTTTCTTTAGGAAATCTCCCTCCTGAGAATTTCTAAACCTTGGCAGGTCTGAGAATTAAATTAAGAAACTACAACTTTATTTGTTTTCTCTCTTCCGTGACAGTAAAGATAAAGCCAAACTTCATGAATACAATCTCTTATTTAGTCAAGCGATATTTCAGAATCCAATGGATAGGTATGAACAAAATGAACAAAAATGAAAAATAAATTCAAGCTTGACACCTGATTTTTAAAATGTATGGTAGACAATTCAGTACACATATATTTGAGTGGAAAAAATAATCAAGATTAAAATGCATCACAGTTGCGCCATACCAAAAAAAACTTTTTTTACAAGTCTCCATTTTATGCATAAATACCTGCTAATATAATATTGTCCAAGTTGGAGTTGACTTTGTTTTCCCCCGTAACAAGAAGAAGAACAAGAACAAGAACTAATCCTCACCTAATTCAGGGGAGTGAACAGCAGCATTCTAGCCTGTTTTTTGAAAATTCAGACATTTCTGTGATCACTGCCCAACAAAGTGCGAGATAAGTAACTTATTTATTGATCACTCCTTTTTCCAATTTTTTAATTGATCACCCCTAACACGGCATGCTGTCAAAAGATGTTGGTCACTTGACGGTTTCTACTGGGTGACTAATCATTCCACAACAGGAACTTCTACTGCCCTGAAGATTTGTTCGCAGGGTCAACTTTATATGTAGATTTTGAAAATGTCATCAGCCTAGCTCTAGAAAGCATCCTTTTTTATAAGGTAAGGTTGGAATTTGGGGGCTAGGTATATGTTAAAGTCTCCATTAATAGACATTGAACATACAAAAAACCTGGAAATTGAGATGTAAGTATATGCTGTATCCCCGCATACCCACCACCCATTTCAACCACTGATTAGAACATGAAAGAATCAAGACACCAACTTGAAAATCTAGACCCAAGTATTTTAAACATTGCTCTTTTCAGTGGTTCTTGGTAGGAAATTGCGCAGATTGTTCCACATGTACATGTTTGCCTTTAGAAGTGGTGCATTTTTGTGGTTTTTTTAATTCAGGCCATTTTTAAGACCTTACATCTCAGGATCTAGAAAAGCTAGAAATATCCAAATTGTAACATTTTGTAGTGCATTGACACCACTTTCTTCCTTGCCAGACAGAGCACACAAAGTTGGCTAGGTCCTGAGTAATGATTACTTAAATATGGTTTCTCGGAAATACCAATGAAATTAGGAGACCACTTTGACATCATTTTCTAAGAAGATTATGCTTTCTAGAGCTAGGCTGATAACATTTTCAAAATCTACATAAAAAGTTGACCCTGAGAACAAATTATCAGTGCAGTAGAAGCGGTACAGCTGGTTTCACATAAAGATTTTCACAATGAGCAATATTGTCTATTTAGGCAGCAAGATTTCATTCATACATGTCTGGTTGAATATGACAGGCACGAAATACCGTTTTAACTTCTTAGTCAGTTTTTCTTGTTTACGCACAAAAGAACGTCTGGATCCAATGGATGTCAATATTGTCCAAACGATTTTGGTGATCGAGCGATTTCGTCTCTGCAAGCAGCCATTTTCAAGATCAGTGAAAAAATTGTGCTGTTAGTGTTTTTCACAAATTAAATTAAATTATATATATAATATAATAAAGTATATATATAATATATATATAATATATACACATGGAAGTTTATGTAGGCATTTAATCCTATAAATAAAGAAAAGTTTCCATAGACTTGTATGATCATTGTTAATCACTGCTATCCATACCACTGGTTTATTGCTGGGTTTAGGTTATTCATGTATCTATCTATGTATCTATGTATCCGGATTTTGCACACATACTCCCCTCAATGAGTAGGGAAAATGTTTTTATGATTCCCCTAAATTCCCCCTAAATAGGTTTTTGAAGGGAGGTTCAATATGCAATGTAAATTTATGCTAAATTGGACACTAGTTTGTGCCCGCTTGTTTTTTGAAAATTCAGACCTTTTTTTAGTGATCACGGCCCAATAAAAGGTGAGAGAAGTAACTTATTCATTTATCACCCTTTTTGCCAACTTTTTAATTGATCACCCCCAGCACAGCATATATGGATGGCAGTGCTAGTTTCATTTTTTATTCGCTTTCTGGCCCGTCTCCCCCAAATGTTTGCTGACCCCTGCTATAAGGTATTGTTACTTAGCTGTTCAATTAAACTCATTAAAGTGCTTTTTTACAACATTTGTAGCAAATAATAAGTTGGCCGTTTTAGTTTTGAGAAAGCAATCTGTGCCGTTCATGTGATCATCCATCTTAATCTGGTAACACGCATCCAACAATCTTTAACCATAAGGAAGAAGGAGAAACAAATCGGTGGCGTGTCCAGGGTGGCGGGTATCAAAATGAGGCTGACTGGTGCAAATCTAAAATCTCGGCAGGGAGTCAATATTCAATATTGTAGACAGGACAAAGCTTTGTGAAGAGTAGGTTTACGAGACACAAACACTCGAGCATTTCCTAAGGTATTTTCCTGCAACCCGATAGCCAATTTTACTGAAAATCTCCCTGTTAAATGGTATGCTCGGTTAAAAGAGTACAATTACATTGCTGACAAAAAAAGGTGCCCGGTCAATTATATGTATTGCTTTCAACTACCAATAACCACATTTCAGAGAAAACTTATCAGCTCAGGTTCATGCCAATATTTTCCTGCTGATATTGGTCGTGCGAAGCAGATATCATACTCTTTTTCATACTTCGCTAATCGCCTTATCGCTTAGCTTAGTGCAGCACAAGGCCATAATACTGGGGCACCCATGATGATCAAATTTACTAACCTAATTAATAACCTATCAAACAAATTTGCCAACCATCATTCTAGACAACGCCTTATCTAATTGTCAGTGACATTTCAACAGTTTACATAGGGCGTACACGAGAAAAACCTCTTGAAAGATTTATTTGTGAATTTGATGAACATTTATAAAGACGTTATTTTCTAAACATAATAAGGAGCAAATGTTTAAATTTTCAGCCCCCTATCTCCATTGGTACAGCCTGTACGCGTGAGATGCATAGACAGCCAGACCAACTTAAAAACTGAAGAAACCTACCTTGACAGTTTTGGTGACAGTTTTGACTTATGGTTTCTAATAATGTAGGAGAAATATTTATTCATCAAGCTTAAAATCAATGATAAAAACGTTTTTAAATGTAAATAATTTTAAATTTGGATAACACTTAGTATAATTAACATAACTTCTTACTTTGAAAAGATTTGGTTCCTTATTTTCACTTCTTTAAGAAAGGGTCAAGTTTGTTGAGATTAATCTCAACAAACTTGACCCTTTCTTAAAGAAGTGAAAGAAGGGTGGATGAATAAGTCTGTAGCCCGACACGTAGTTATTAGCTGAATTTGGATCTGTAATTTTCACTGCATAATGTTCAATCTATGTGATTAATAGTCATCTCTGAATTAAGTGCATTGGCAAGGAAGACGATTATGTTGAAAAAAAAGATTTGTTATATAAAATAAATGCTTTTTTCATCATTAGGTTGCAGATTTATTGATGTACCTACGTATTTTTAATATTTTGCAAGATGGTTCATGTTTGGTTAATTTTAATGATCATGTATATATTTTATGAAATGCCAATCGATTTGTTGATTTATTATATATTTGTTTTTCCTGTATATGTTTAAAAT
>VCCN01002162.1:2213352-2225381 GCA_006491835.1 Architeuthis dux | reverse complement strand
GACGCAATTAACTGCTGTCAAGAAAAGCCTATTTCAAGTATAACAAGTATAGTATATATTTAAAGCTACATTCAAGCTACACTAACTCAAAATTCATAAATGACTAGGATAAATTGTGTGAAATTACTCTGACTTAATAATGTTGTGTAAATCCATCTAATTCTTTCTCAATCTTATTATGCTTTATCTATTTATTTTGCTAAAGAAAAAATGAAGAAAATGCCATTAGAAACTGTCAACTAAAACTGTCACCAAAACTGTCAACATAGGTTTCTTCAGTTTTTTAGTTGTATATATCACGTATATAGGCCACACAAATGGAGGTAGAGAGCTGAAAATTTAAACATTTACTCCTTATTATGTCTAGAAAAAATACTTTTTTGTTATTTTAAAATTCCCCCCCCCTAAATAGGTTTTTAGTGAGGGGTTCAATTTACAATCTAAGTTTATACTAAATCGGTCCCCTATTTGTGTCCGGCAGCATTCACACTTGTTTTTTTGAAAATTCAGACTTTTTTGGTGATCACTGCCCAACAAAAGACGAGAGAAGTAACTTATTCATTGATCACCCCTTTTTCCAATTTTTTAACTGATCACCCATAACAGCATGCTACAAAAAGATGTTGGTCACATAACAGTTTCTATTGAGTGACTAACCAGACTTTTTTTATATTAATGCCACCAAGATTGACACCACATAAAATGGCTAATTCATGAGTGACACAAGATAAATTGGTATTTTCTGGCTTAACACAGTATAAATAGGCATTTTTTTATACAAAGAAAGGTAATTATGTCTGTGTCAACATTAAAAATTGTTATGCTCTCTGACTGCTTTAAAAATAGGCACAGGTAACGAAGGGTCACAAAGTTTGTAACAAAAATGCTTTCTAAAGCGCTGACAGTTTTGTGATTGCTGACATCTTGATGATTTTATCCACAAAATGTACAAAAGATTCAATTCCTTTTGAATTTCTAATAACTCCATTGGTTTTTATTACTGCCCATCAATTTCTAGACATTTTCAGAGCTCTCTATCCTTATATAGCAGCTTTATTTATTTATATAGCTGACCAGTTATAGCTTCATAAACATATATTTCAAATCTTTATCATTTCTATACTTGCTGGTGTATGTATATAAGATGCAATGTGTTAAGTATCTTGAGTTATGGCCCTTAGGCAGAAGAGTGCTTATCGACTTCCAGTATCATAATCATTTTTACACAATGTTTTTAAAAAAAAGACCCAAATGTTACATAACATCCAAGAAATTGGTATTATAGATAGGAAGCGGATCACTGAAAACTTGATCTGTACAACTAGAGAGTTGGATTGAGTCGCAATGAGCGGTATTTTAAAAAAGATTATAATCTATTCCCCAAATCTCTAACTCATTTTTGCAAAATCCATTGGATAAATTTTATCTGTTTAAGTGAGTTCCAAGAAAAGACAATCAAACGCTTTAATGATTAAATGGCATCAAACTAGTATTCTATTCGATGTTCCCCGCTGGTCACCTACTTGACCTATGACATGGACAAGTGTTTTTGAGCCTGGGAAACAAACCAGATACTCTTAAGAGATGTGATGCTTACAGAATTAAGTCACTTCCATCCCCTCGTACTATTACAATGGGTTCAGCGCTTAAGTCAGAGGAGGCTTATTCCAAGAGCTTGCACGCACAGGCATCAGATGCAATGTGTATGAGAGAGGAAGCGCATTCCCTCTCAGTATTCCAAAATACAATGGACGCCTGAGAAAGGCCAGAGTTTACAGTGGTCAAAATGTTATGATAAAAAAACAGCAGGGAAATTAATCTGAATGAAACAAAATACAATGACAGGTCTGGCTAGTCACTCGATAGAAACTGTTACATGACCAACGTCTTTTGGCACCATTGGGTGATCAATTAAAAAATTGGAAAAAGTGATGGGTTAATGAATAAGTTACTTCTGCCACCTTTTGTTGGGCAATAATCACTAAGAACAGTCTGAATTTTCAAAAAACAAGCGTGAATGCTGCCGTAAAAAAAATAAGGGACTAATTCAGGATAAACTTACATTGCAAATTGAATCCTGCACTAAAAACCTATTTAGGGGGAGAGGGTTCAAAAAACAAAAAATAATTTTTTTTAGACATAATAAAGAATAAATGTTTAAATTTTCAGACTTCTAGCTCGATTGGTGTGGCCTGTACGAGTGATACATACATAGCCAGTCAGTCAGACTCAATTAAAAACTGAAGAGATCTATGTTGACAGTTTTGGTGACAGTTTTGGTTGACGGTTAATAATTAAAACACCTTGTCCAAAAAATTCACTTAAACAC
The DNA here is from genome assembly GCA_006491835.1 of Architeuthis dux. Lineage (NCBI taxonomy): Eukaryota > Metazoa > Mollusca > Cephalopoda > Oegopsida > Architeuthidae > Architeuthis > Architeuthis dux. Next base: position 2,223,052 of record VCCN01002162.1, on the reverse strand, counting down.
CGTATTTTGAAAATTTTGCTTCTTTTTATTGAATAAACATCTGATGAGAATAAAACATTTGTACATAAATAACATTTTTCACCTTATTTTCAATTAAAACAATTGACTATTAACAGCCTCAACAACTAATTGACTATTTATTTACATGTAAATAAATAAACAAGTTTCAGCAATAAGAATGTATGATCATTCTGAAAATAAATGAGTGAAAATATTGTCTATAACTTTGAGAAGACAATCTAATCCCTTCTTCCCATCTTTAATGTTGACACAACATTTTGGCAAATTCATTCTACCCGCTTCTTCAGGTATAATATGTGAAAAAGAGACCAATAAAAGTCTCTCTTTCCTTACGGATATCACATATTATGCCTGAAGAAGGCCGTAGAATGAATCGTCTGAAATGTGTCAACATTAAAGATGCAAAGAAGAGATTAGATTGACTGAACAAAAGTTGGTAAGTGAAAAGTATATTTTAATGTTTTTTATAATTTACTATTTTATTTTTATTTTAAAAATTTTAAGTTTAGCTTCATTCATGCAAAAAAGATTTCATATAAAAAAATATCTTATATTTTATATATATTAAAAAATATCCTATATCAAAAAATATCCTATATTTCCAATAAATTCTTTTTCTGCTCTTCTAATTTTTTTTTATTGACATGTGTTATAAAATGGTAAAATAAAAAGCAAATAAAACAAAATCTTTATTTATATTTCTACTAATTATCAAAGCACTAGTTATTACCCATGAAAAAATTCACAGATATATTTGTATGAGATGATTTTGGGGGGAAAAAAACTATATATATATATGAAATCAAATGATGGATAATTTTTATATCCGACAGACTATGATAATTATAAAGACATTTATTAGTTGAGAACCTATATTTGCCCAGCGCCAGTGTGAACAACTGCTAAACAAGCAGCCAAAATCGTAAATGTGAATAAAGAAACAAGCTCCACACGGGGATTGAACCCACAGGTGTTGTAAGTTATAAACAAGATATCGACAAAAAACCCCTGGGACTGGAAGACACAGACGGTGTTCCATAGTCATAAACAGGATATCGACTGAACTTTCGGATGGTGGGTTGAAAATCAGTCTGGGCATTCAAACCTGATAAAAGCGACACAGAGGCCCTCGAAAAAGCAGAGAGAGACACAGAGCACCCTCAGAGGCCTGGGAAGACACAAGACCAGTTTCCCTGTTGGGAACAGTCTGTCAGCTCTCCTGATCTCTCTCCCACTCTTCATTCTCCGCCACGACATGATGTATCATCTTATTCAATAAAAATATATCATATTTTTATAAACCAAGTTTTGAGTCTCCCTTTTCCTTCAAGTTCAGGATTTCCCTCCCGCGAACCAAGAGGGCTATGCAACAATAGTTCACTACATCAAAGCTGTTCATAGTGTAAATAAATGTTTATATCTTATCAATTCCATTTGTGTGTCTGGAGGGTCCATTGTAGCAAATGGTTGGTAGGAGATATTTTTATCAGCAAAATATAAATTTTATCTTACATTTATTATGGGTTTACAGACAAAGAACCAAAGAAACAATGAGAAAAGGTCACACAGTTCATTATATAGATAGATCCTGACACTCACATTAGGAATGATAAGGACACTGATAAGAAATTATTTCTGTGAGAAAAAATCAAAAATCCATAACAAAATTTCTTGCAACTGTCAAACTGACAAGGCTTAAACAAACATGTCAGGTGAGATGACAAAATGCTTGTTGAAAATTTTGAAATGTTAAAAAAAAGAAAAAAGACAGAACACTCTCAAGGAAGTTGTTTTAATCTCCTTTTAAGGAGTGATAAAAATTAAACATAAAGTTTTTATTTTTTTTAAATATTTTTTAGTGCTTCAAAGTTTAAAACTTGTAAAAAGTATCTTTGAAATGAAAGATATACAAAGACATTATTAATTAAAAAGCACTCAGAGAGCACACACCTCTGCCAACGCCATTGCCAGGGGAAGTAATTGTGCATGGATCCATCCAAAAATCTATAGTCCACCCTTCCACAAAATTTCATAGATATTCATACAGAACTTTTGGAGATATTGTGTGGACATACATGAACTTTTGGCGATATTATGTGGTGTGCACATATAACTACTATGTGAGGGAGGTAATTGTGCATGGATCCACCCTAAGATTTAATCACTTCTTCCATAGTCTATTATCCAACCTTCCACAAAATTTCATAGAAATTCATCATTGAACTTTTGGAGATATCGTGTGGACAAACATGAGCATATACATAAATATATGAAAAAATGGAAAAATATCTCTCAATCAAAAAATAATTCTTGGATCCGCCCCAATTAATTACTTCTTCCTTACCCCATTGCCCACCCTTTCACAGAATTTCATTGAAATCCATTCAGTACTTTCGGAGATATTGTGTGGACAGACGGACAGACAAACTGACGGGAAGACACGACCAAATACATATACCTCTCTAACTTCATTGACAGACGGACAGACGAACTGACGGAAAGACACAACCAAATACATATACCTCTCTAAGTTCATTGGCAGAGGTAATTAGGACAATTCAAGTGCTTAAAATTAATGCTGAAATATTGTAGTTCTATGCACAATCAGGTAATATTGTAGTTCTATGCACAATCAGGTAAGAGCAACAACAAACGAAGGAAGAATAAACATTTGAAGAGAAACTAATGAATATCACAACAGTTTTCTTTGTATTTTTTTTTATTCAATTTATGCAACTTTAAAGTTTAATTAATTGACGTTTAAAATGGATCAGGTAAAATGAAATTAGCCAGAAGTTAACCATGATGTCATAAACTATTTTGATACATGACATGGGAGGGTAAGTGAAATTTTGAAGAAAATAAAAGATATTTTCTATAGTTTTGAGAAGGGTCATTAAGTTCAACCCGATGTGGCTTCCGCTTCTCCAGACCTAAACCCAAACACAAAAACACAGAAGCGCCCAGGCCCTGCATTATATGGGTTACCCCCTTTAAAAACAAAACCTCTGTTTACACTCGGATTTTACACCTGAAGAAGGCTGATGAATGGATCGGCCGAAGTGTCGTGTTTACAACACAAACAACAAGAGGGAGTTCAATCGTCCAAACAACCATTTGAAAATAAAAGATACATTTTTTTCAGTCTATAACTTTGAGAAGAGTCATTAAAATTCCTTTGTCAGGTGTATAATCTGACAAATAAGTTTTTTTTTCTTCTCTTCTTACGGATTACACAGCTGATAAAAGCTGAAGAATTGATAAGCCAAAATGTGGTAACAACATCAAGAACACAAAGAAGGTGTTCAAATGTTTAAATGTTAGAGACATAAAAAGTAACTAGCATTCCAAGGGAAATTATGAATCACCACCATCCATGTATGCTTCTTTTTACCTTGTAAATAAAGTAAATTGGTGGTGGTAAAAATAAGTTACCTTGATAAAAATACTACAAATAATGAATGATAAATTCATATCTGGACACAAACTAAGTTACCAATTTAGCATAAACTTACATTGTAAATTGAACTCCAACTAAAAACTTATTTTGGAGGGGAATTTTCAAAAAAAAACAAAAACGTTTTTCTAGGGGAGTGTGTGTGCAAAATTTCAAGTTTCTACTGTGAACTGTTAGGGCTGGTCAAAGTCCGGATACATAGATACATAGAAATGTCAGAACACATGAATAACCTAAACCTGACAACAGTGTTTAAACCGGTCTGTTGTGGGTAGGAGTGATTAATAATCCTCTTCCTCAGCTTTTACTTGCTTGAAATATTCATATCTGTCAATTCAAATAAAATGGAAGATTTTGAATTCTGCTTTTCAAATGAACAAAACATTGAGTGATCCATCCTGCAGAGGAACAATTTATTTGTATAATCCACAAGTTTAATATTTAATATTAGACCCAGTCAAGGTCGACTATAAGGGTAACAAAACTTTTTACTGGGTAAGGTGATTATGGTAGAGTTGCCTGTCCAAGTGTTTGCACATTTACTCATTTTACCAGCAACCATCATGGCATGTCAGTGACAAGACATCTTGTCAAATTATGACAATGAAACAGAGTGCAAGGAGAATCGAACATAAACAGTCTCAGCTGAAACTTGAATTTATGCTGATAATCTCTACAAGTTGAAAATAGATATTCACGGCATGCCAGTGACAAGACATTTTGTCAAGATATATGGCAATGAAACAGAGTGCAAGGAGAATTGGACATAAACAGTCTCAGCTGAAACTTGAATTTAGTTAGATGATTCTATATTCCATGCTGATAACCTCTACAAGTTGTATATAGACAGTAATGACACTTTATCATATCTTCTGACCTAAAGACCTGAGTATCTATCTCATCATTCCCCACTCGCATCTGAGCTAACATATATTAACCATCTCTTTTACCTACAGTAGGACATTATTCTCGAATGCCTACTCTACCCACTTGAAACTAATCAAAGTCAATGGCTTATTTTAACTGGGAACAGATTTGTTATGAGTTTATTTGTCAAGTGAGTTTGCTTGTACGTACATACAATGCACTTATTTTATCAAAAGGTGCCCCAGGCTGAAGTGGGTGGGTGTTGCTCATAATCTGTCCCAATAATCGGTATATCTAAGGCAGGGATATATTATACAATTGTAATTTACTTATACACATAAAAAATAAAAGTTAATCCGAGAAATATGCTGGTCAGTTATTGAAATCGAAAATTCAGAATTTTTTAATTGATCACCCCTAACAAGTCATGCTGCCTTTTAAAAGAAAAGGAAATAACAGGTCTGGTTAGTCACTCAATAGAAACCGTCATGCAACCAATGTCTTTTGACAGCATGCCTTGTTAGGGGTGATCAATTAAAAAATTGGATCATTTTTTATGGGTACTATGTTGGTATAAAATAAAATGATTGCCTGATTTTCCACAAAACTGAAATTATTACACAATGTCTTTGTGCAGCATTGTTGGGGGTGATCAATTAACCAATTGGGAAAAGGAGAGATCAATGAACAAGTTACTTCTTTCGCTTTTTGTTGGGCAGTGATCACTAAAAAAATCCAAATGTTCAAAAAAACAGTGTGAATGTTGCCGGACATAAACTAAAGGAGCAATTTAGCATAAACGTACATTGCAAATTGAATCCCCCACTAAAAACTTACTTGGGAAGGGGGGAATTTTCCATAAACAAAAAGAACGTTTTTTCTAGACATAGTAAGAGATAAATTTTCAGCCCTCTGAATACATACATACATACATTGCCAGCCAGCCAGACCAACTTAAAAACTGAAGAAACCTATGTTGACAGTTTTGGTTGACAGTTTCTAATAATAATAATAACATTTGCATATAACATAATTTAGAAATACATTATAAAAAAAGAAAACAGAAACAAAGGATTTTTTTTTGTTATAGTTCTTACTTCATAGTTTCTATAAATTATCTCCCTTGACTTCCGGTCTTTAGAAATATCTAGATTTAGATATAAAAGGATTTTTGTTGTCTGTATTTTTTTCTTTGGTTTTCTTTTTTGCTAGACATTTCTTAAAAATTATGCTGTAAAAATATAACAAAGACTAGCATTCTAAGGGAAATTATGATCACTGAATAAGTTACTTCTCTCACCTTTTGTGGGGCTATGATCACTAAAAAAGATCTGAATTTTCAAAAAACAAGCAGGCACAAAATAATGACCAATTTAGCATAAACTTACATTGCATATTGAACCTCCCCATAAAACCTATTTAGGGGGGGAAATTTTCAAAAAACAAAAAACCTTTTTCCTTACTCATTGAGTAGTGGGCAAAATTTCAAGTTTCTACTATGAACAGTTAGGGCTGGGCGAAGTCCGGATACATAGATAGATACATATAAATGTCAGAACACATGAATAACCTAAACCCAACAATAAACCAGTGTTGTGGTTAGTGGTGATTAAAAATGTGAAGAAATTCAAAAATACTGTTGGAGATAGGGATATGGAGAGATCCCATTAATCTAACTACAATTGAAGAAATCTGTATGCATTTATGCACCATTATTACCCGACGACTGGACATTGGATTCTCGAGAAATCTAATAAAAAATAAATAAAAAATTAAAGATTACAGATATTTCTATGAGTTATCTCCCTTGATTTTCGATCACTCTTTGTTAGAATACAATTTACAAAAAGCAAATAGTCCACTGATAAAGTTTTTAACTATTTTAACACAAAAAACGGCAGCTCCGTTTTTTATTTATCTAACTACAATTGAAGAAATCTTTTGTGTGTATGCATCGTGATTACTCGACAACTGGCCATTGTATGAAGTTGACATTCGCCAGATATATTAGTCAGCACACAAGGCAATGCAGTGTCGAGTTTGAAGTTGTTTGGATCAGCGGTCCTTGAGAAATCAAATAAAACTAAATAAAGAATTAAAGATATTTCGTCATATTTGTCTATATATTATAGTTCTTACTTCATAGTAAATCTATAAATTACCTCCTTTGACTTCCACTCTTTAGAATTATCTAAATTTAGATATAAAATATCTAAATTGTCAACACTGAAAAGAAGTAACCAAAATACTAAGAAGAGGTAGTTTTGTACGACCGATGGAAAATTATTTTACATGACAATTATGGCAGACTGCTCCACACATCATAAAGGCCAGCCCCTTCCAAACATGCACCTTTGGAATGGGCACTGCCCGAATACAGCTAAAAAGCAGAGGTGCTAAAGAAAACATACAGACTCTTTGTTGATCAACTTTAGTGATACCACAGGAAATGTGTTTGAAGCTGTTATCCCAATTGTGAATTGTGACATTAAAAAATGTCTATTCAAATTGCACTTGAGTCAGGTTTCAAATGTCTTCAGTCAAGTTGATCAGTTCGGTGTATAAAGATAGTTTCCACTTCAGTTAACAGAGGCTTATTGAGGGTGCTCATATGATTGCAAGTGAAGATAATACAAAGAGCAATTAGTTTAAAACTGGTAAACATGTTCAAAACTCAAGAAATAAAGTTCATTAAAATCTATTTTACATACAAGTTGAATCACATATGACAGTCATCGTGGCATGTGCCTGGAGAATAATATGGGTTAACTGCACACAACACCTTTTATTCAAGATACATATGACTAGAAATGTGCCAAGAAAACGGCAACATTTTTAAAGGTGGTGTTTTATCAGGTGATCAACACAACAAAATGTTTAGTAACATGTGTTTCTCAGTAACAAGTCTGGTTAGTCACTCAATAGAAATGTGATCAATGTCTTTTGGTAGCGTGCTGTGTTGGGGGTGATCAATTAAAAAATTGGAAAAGTGGGTGATCAATGAACAAATTACTTCTCTCGCCTTTTGTTGGGCCGTGATCACTAAAACAGTTCAAATTTTCAAAAAACAAGAATGAACGAATTAAGGGACCAATTTAGCATAAACTTACATTGTAAATTGAAACCCCCACTAAAATCCTATGGGGTGGTCAAAAAACGTTTTTTCTAGACATAATAAGGAGTAAATGTTAAAATTTTCAGCCCTCTAGTTCCATTGATGCGGCCCGTATGTGCAACACAGGCATAGATAGATAGCTAGCCAGCCAGACTCGCTTGAAAACTGAAGAAACCTATTTTACTGTCAAATCCTTTCACCTTCTTAAACTCACAAAATTACCTTTATCTCTAATAGGGCATCACTTTAACCAGCCTTCAATCTTGAAGGCCTCTTCAAATAAAGCTTATCAGAACAGAGAATAGGAATTTCTTTAAATTTCCAGTCAGTATCAAAAGGATATTTGTAAGTCTGTGTGTGAATTCATGTGTGTGTGAATTCATGTGTATGTGTAAGTGCGTATGCACGTGTGCGTAAAAATATACACACAAATATTCTGTAATGTAATGTAATGGCCAGTGTCATAACTGATAATAGAAATAGCAGCCATTATGAAATTGCTTTTTTAGTAATTGCAAAAACTTCCAAGTCTCATTTTCCTTTTCCCATGTTGGTTGCCAGAGATAATAGAGTCTGAAGATGATTTGTAATGGAATGTCCTGATGCTTTAGCATCGGGACAGACCATTTTTTTTGCCTCTTCTTCCAGCTTCATTTGAACAAGGTTTTATATCTTGGTCATTATTCATGTATAGATGAGAATCATGCACTACATACTTTCCCTAATAGTCCAGTAGAAATAGGTTTTGACCGGGAAGAAATTAAGGCCAAATTCTGAATTTTGCTTCAATAACATCAAATGCAATGATGGGGGGAAAAAAGCTCCAAATGTGAGTGATATATTTTGGTAAATATAGCTATTTTTCAATCCTCATAACTTTTTTTCCCAGGATCGGATTTGAGTGGATATGTTATTGTAGGCTACCAACCAGTGGCGTAGCAAGAGGGGGCGACAGGAGGCAAGTGTGACAGGGTGCCAAGTCTACAATATATTTTTTAAATAATCCCGGAATAAAAGTCGCAGGAACAAAAGTCACAATGTAGCATTACCCTGAGCTAACTAAAAAACGTAATAGGAAGAAAAGTCAAAACTTTGATTTTCTGAGTAGGAAAAACATTTGTTTAATAAATAAGTAATATTTTAATTCAATTTATACTAATTAAATGTTATAGTGTGACTTTATTTTAGACCTATGTATGGTGGTATTTAATTCTTCATGTTATTGTTATTAAGTGGCTAATGAGTCACAAAATTATTGAGAACCCTTGTCAATAGTGCAAGATTCAGCTTGGTCTTAATTTTTTCCGGGTTCAGCCTGAAAATGGCCTATTTCTACTGGACTAAACATGTCATATCCTTATATATTATTATATTGCAATGGAAAAAGGATGCAGATAATAACAAATGTAAAAGCTATCCAAATTCTTTAGCCACCATTCTTGTTGGTTTCTGCTTGTATTTGAATGGTTTCCATATTAATGTAAGATTCTTTTGTGACCTTTGTAATAGAGACAGTTTCTCTTACAAAATGTATGCCTGACATTTTTATAGACATTTTGTATGCTGCACATAAATAAATAGTAAATTCAAACAAGTCATTCAGGTATAACCCTATATATGTTGGTTTTCTATACATACAAGTCCTAAAACTATTCTCTGTGTGGATTATGAAGATATCTAAAAAGGCAAGTTTGTTATATTTTTTCCATCGTGAACTGTATCACTATCCATGGCTCTATTTATGACTTGTTTGTCCAGCCCACAAAGCTATGGTGTGCACAACACTATCAGTATTCCTACACTCCACAAAACACACAGAATCTATTATCACAAATTGCCTTACTGCACTAGAATCGCTTAAAGGTTCTATTCAAATAAAAAAATTAACTGGCATTCCAAGGTATATTATGAATCACCACCACCCATATATGCTGTGTTGCAAAAAGGGGTGATCAATGAATAAGTTACTTCCCTCGCCTTTTTGTTGGGCTGTGATCACTAAAAAAGGTCTGAATTTTCAAACAAACAAGTGGGCACAAAATAGTGATCAATTTAGCATAAACAGACATTGCATATTGAACCCCCCTCTAAAAGCCGGGGGGAGGGGGACAAAAAAACATTTTCCCTACTCATTGAGGGAAATGTGTGTGCAAAATTACTTTTCCCATTGTCAGGGGCCGTACAAAATTTAAGAGTTTCAGTAATAGATGCAAAAGAGGAATATTCTTATAATGTAGGAT
>VCCN01002162.1:2184171-2197646 GCA_006491835.1 Architeuthis dux | reverse complement strand
TCCAGGAGAAGGAAACTCTTTTCAAACCTGATATCCGCCACCTCGGTGGACCATAGCAATATCTTGGTTTAAAGGGTGAGGTTGGCCGTGCGCACGTCGCACTTCACCTTAAAACTCCACTGCGTAGACATTAGGCCTATTCACGTTCAGGCCCCGACTTAGGGCCTGAAAAGACATGGAAAACCCTTCCCAATCTCTGTTCGAGAGAGAGAGAAATAGAGAGAGAGAGAGAGAGAGAGAGCGCGTTCCGTAGTCATAGGCAACTACAACAGCACCATGGCAAACGCTAAAGTATTTGAAAATTCAAACGAAGTTCTTTAGTTCACACTACGAACAATCGAGACTAAATGACAAAAAACAGTTTTGTTATTTTGATAAGTTCCTAACAAAGCTGCCGTGGACAATCAGAACTCTGCGCTAAAAATAGAATATATTTTCCAATCAATCAGCTTTTGCTGGTCCTAGCCTTGTCTTGGACCCATTTCATCTTTATTTATGCCCAGCTGAGAACAAATCCGCTCGAAATCATAAATATCTGCACCCATTCCACAGCACAGATTGACCTGCTATTGTTCCTCTGCTATAGATTTCCGGATGAACTACTTCACCTCTGGCTCACCTCTGGCTCACCTCTGACAATATGAAATGTAGAGGAGACCGGAGCTAGTTGGTACACAGTGTTGCTGATTTAGCGCGTTTTGCGCTAGATTCAGCGCGTTTCTTATTTTGGCAGTGCAAAAAAGCGCCAAATTAATGCGTTTGCGCTTAAACATTTTGGCCATTTTAAGCCAATTTTTTTACCATTTTTAGTGTCCTTTTGGCGTTTTTTGGCTACTTTTTAAAAAATATTTGCGCTTTTTGGCATTCAAACTAGCGCGAAAATATTTTTTTTAGTTGGCAACACATTTTTCACTGAAATGGCTGTAACTTCCTATGAAATCAAATCATTAAACGCAAATATGACCGAACAAACATCTATGGAAAAGAGACTTCCTTTGGATGGGTTGTCTAAATCTGAAACATTAGTCAAGTTTATTATATTATAATTTAAAAATTCGAAAAAAAGTGTACCAACCTAACTTCAGTGAGGATAGTTAGCACGATCTGATAGGGCAAGTTAGTTCTCTTGCTAGTAGGTACAGATGTGATGAATATATTGTTATAATTGAGAAATATAAAATTTTAAACCGGGCAGAAGTATTAACAGTAATGGAAGATGTATTTGAGTAAAAAGTAAGATTTTAGGAATATAATGACCACCTGGTAGGACAAGTGGGATCATATGTGAGTGAAACTTCAATGAAGAATTGTAATAAGGTGGAAGATGGAAAAAAGAAAAATAAGAAACGAATGACGACACCAAATAGAACTTTATTGACACCCTCTCCCAATAAAATGGAAATAGATATCAAAACAACATTAATAGAAAATTTTAGCCACCAAAGAGCAAATTATTAATTTGATTCCTTATGCCAGACAATTAATAGTCAAATTCAGAATCATCAGATGTACAGTTTTGACAAATAAAGTAATACCTGTTGTTTTCTGGAACGCACCCAATATGTTCCTACATTTGACAAGATGTGCACTTTACCCAATTCTCACCAGGCCTTGAATTGGAATAAGGTTTTACACACACCAAACAAAAGGTTTCATCATCTGTGGATTCATCAGTGTTATTAGTTTCTCCTTTTCAAAACGTTTCATGATTGCAGCACATGTGATTCAAACTGTCTGCACAAAAGGAGTTAACAATGGTGTCATCAAGTGATGGGAACGAAAATTAAAGCAAGTGATTCAACCTGCCTCATATACCAACCAGCCGCGGTCTCCTTTATATAGTGATACCATTTATCAATAACAACGACCACACACTTTCTCTCTCACAACACAAACCGAGAGAAAAATGGGTGTATCTGCTCGTGTGGTGAAGTGATATTCATAACAGAAGGTACTTTACTGCACTGCAAGCAAACACAGAAAGAAGAAGAATATGTAAACGAAGATTCATGATTAACAAATTGATTTATTACCGTTATGTAAAATTACCAATAATTGTTGTCAACATGAGGCAAAAGGTGAGATGAGTGTGCTGGAAATCTGTTGGTACAAACTAAGTTTAAAGTTCGTTGTGTGTCATTGAGTGATGTGACTGTGTGTGAGGTGATGCGGTGGTAGTGAGTTATTTGGTGCTGGACAAATATCTGCGACTCTCTCCGCTGAACTAACGTTTGTATCAGTTTGTGTGCTTCCTTTTAAGGTCAAAGATTCAAAGGCACTAATATCAGACAACATTACACATTACACAATCAAAACGGATATTATCAGGTATTATTTATGACCAAACTCTCCAGCATTGAAACTCTGTTGCCAAACATATTTTTTCGTAGTGTTGTACTCATCTTTGGACGGCAACATATTCATATCTTTGGCAACAGAGTTTCAATGCTGTAGAGTTTGGTCATAAATAATACCTGATAATATCCGTTTTGATTGTGTAATGTTTCACTAGAAATAATAAAATGTTTGGTTTAGAAGAAAATTAACTTTCTATAAAATAGTGGTAGGGGTGTACTTATTTATGGGCGATACTTGGGTAGGGGTGTACTTATTTATGGGCGATACTTGGGTAGGGGTGTACTTATGTATGGGCGATACTGTATAATTACATGATAACATTTACTTACATGATATATTTACTAGAATCGCCTTCTCAAATCTGTTGATGTACATTATTTTGTGTAGATGTGAAGGAATTGAACCTGTGACCTGTGTTTATGTAATTAATTAAGGTTTGCTATTGTTACTGAATGAACGTCTCATCCTATGAAGGCAATTGGTATCCTGTGTGTGAAAAGTTATGACGAAAGTCATTTTTTTTTAATTGTGTGATCCTAGAAAAAATGTATTCTCTTTGGTTTAGTAACAGAACAGCCCCTTTCTCTAATCCCGGATATAGAATACACCGTATGTTCAACAGTCAACGCAGTCGTTAAATCAAATACCAAATTCTTTGGTTGTAAGCAAGATGTGTGCGTATCTCTACGAATATCGTTCGTAATAAACCAAAATAAGTCTGTACATTGATATGGTAAGTGTGTGCGTGTGTCTGTTTGACATGACATGAAAAATCAACCGGTTTTTTTTCGGCGTGTCGCAAAAATCCTCGGTTGATACATTAGACTTTGTCATTAATGATTAATATATCGACGGATAAATGGAAACCTCTGCGGTAAGGACATGGGCATCTGCTGGGGGTGGATAGGGCAGACGCACCCCGTGTGTTTGCCTTCCTCGCCTCCAGCAGATCGAATCACCGAAGGCGAAGGGTTTGAAAGTTGGAACCTTTTAGTCAATAAACGATAATGATTCAGTACAATTGTTTTATTTAATCCCCAACTTAAAGTTCCCATATAAAAATACTGTATTATTATTATTTATTATATATTATTCCATTGTGTCAGCCCAGGGTCAGGTTATGCGTCTCCGTCAACGGTCAAGTGCACCATCTAACATCTAGATAATACAATGGGTCGTACTTGCTTATACAACAAATGGCGGGTGGAATGTATTTATTTATTTGATATTTACCGTGTAACAGGGTTGCCACTAAGATATATTCCGAATATGCCCCCCCACCTGAAAAAGTGACAGCAAACGCCTATGGGTAAAGAATAGGCTGTACTATTGTAAAATTCCGTTTATACCAGAGAAATTCTTGTATATTTCCTACAATACAGTGCTTGCATTTAAAATTTTAAGAGACAACTCCCAATGGAATATACACCCGGTGACGAAGACCCGGTTTCTGTTGCATGCGTCAGCTTAGTGATCCTTGCAAGTTTCAAGTCTGGTCGAGACCAGGACTTTATTCTTACAAGTTTTTATGACCACCACTTTGGCAGGATGCAAGTCCACCGAAGTGATACCTCCACCCTAATCACACAATTATTATTACTCAATTAACTGCTGACATAGGCGCCGACTTTTAGTTTTCCCGGGTGCGGGGCTCAAATAAAAAAAAAAACGTTATGTTGAAACTATTATCAGTAATAACATTTAACGGCTACCATGCTTGTATCAAAGTCTATAATTCCCCGCCAATATTAAAAAAGAATGTTCAAAATAGATTAAATTCGCGTTAAAAAGGTTTTGTTTTAAATACCTGCAATGTAAAATATGTTCTGAACAAAGTTTTGTTTTAAATACCTTCAATGTAAAATACGTTCTGAACATATCAAACGGAAAAGAAAATAATTAAACAATGCAATAATTCCGTGTATTTTAAAAACAAATTAAATTAATAATGACAAAGTTTGACGGTGCACCTGTGTTTGTTAATTAATACATGGGGAGGCTTGCCCCCTCGACAGTTTTCCCAGGGGTGGCTCGAGCCCTGAAGAACCCACGTAGTCGGCGCTTATGGCTGCTGAGTGCGCTTGGAAATCTGTCCTAATGAAGAGTTTTCCACACTCTTCGCTCATACCGGGAATCGAACCCAGGACCTTCTGCGTGTGAGGCTGTGCAAAATTCCGTTTATACTAGAGGAATTCTTGTATATTTCTTACAATACAGAGCATTTAAAATGCATGATGTACATTTCTTGATATGTGCATAGTATTCATTTTTGTGTACATTTCCTTGTTTCATGATCGTCATTTAAAACGAAAACCTGTTTTACTGGCCCCTATGACTAAGTGTCTGTAAATTCAACAGAAATGCATGCGAATATGTAGCGTTTACTTTGGATTTGTGCAAGTAAAGGAAAATGATAAGGGGGGAAAAAAGAGGGAAAAAAGGTTGCACTAATTACTGTTGCTGTACATATCACCACCAACACCACCCTCGGTTTCTATTTTCAAATTTTTACTGTCCACCTTCTTTTTTTTTTCTCCTTCTGATTGGTCACATTAGACTCTGTCACGTGACTGTCTCGGATGACTTGGGATGACTTGTTAATCAGGTTCTCTTGTCTTTCTCTATGCGCGTGCGTACACACACACACACACAGTTTTGTATTATAAACAGCTAAAAGTTAAAAGTTACGTTTTATTAATATTAGGCTGATCTTTCTCACAATTCCTTTTTATTCATTCATTAAGTGGTTTCCATCTTCTATCAATATCTTGCGCTGTTTTTGTTGTTTTGTTTTTTAAATTTGATTCGTCTCTCTCTTTTACTCTGGGTGTGTGTGAGTGTTTGATTTTATCCTTTCTTTCTTTCTTAACTCTTCGTTTATATACCATCGCATCACACTCATCCAATTTAGGCTTGTGTTGTAACAAGTGCAATTTGTAGAGGAATTGTGCTAAATAGGTTAACTTTATAATTAGCATCTGACGCTTCCTAAACTAAATTCACTTACAATTTAGAACTCTTAATTTCGATTTAAATGTTACATAGTAGTAATTAAATCATCATCAGCAGTGTCATTCAGTTTGTATGTGTAGGAAAATGTTGTGGCTATCATCATCATCAGCCTTTTTGCGTCCGTCGTTGGACATAGACCTTCCCTAAGATTCGCCACAGCTCTCTATCATGGGCGTCGCGGAGCCAATACTTTCTGAACTTGTCTAATTCGTCACGTCATCTTATTTTTTGCCGGACACAGTTTCGTATATGATCTCTGGGGATCTACGTTGTGAGTCGCAATGTCCAGCAGCTGTCTGACATTCTTGCAACATGATATGTCCATTGCCATTTGATTTTTCTAATGTTTTTTTATGACATCTCTGACTCCTGTTTGTTCTCTAATATAATGTGCTGTCTTGTGATCTCTCCTTGTGGAGTTGAGCATGATTATCTCCTGTGAACGTTGCATGGTTCTCAGTTTGAGGGCCAATCTTTTGGTTAGGTTCCATGTTTCAGCTCCATAGATGACAATCGGGAGGATACATGGGATTTTCTTGTTTTTGAAGGATGAGCTCTACCGAAAGCTTTCCAACCTAGAGTGATTATTTGCTTGATTTCTTCTTCTTTTGGGTGATTTCGTGGAGATTCGTTGTCCTAGGTCAGTGATGGCGAACCTTTTTAGCACGGTGTATCGAGATTTTAATTTGTTTAATAATCCTGTTATCGGAGTATCACTTGTACATGTATTTTAGTTTTAGGTCAATGCTTATAGATAAGCGGCCTATTCTTCATAGTTCAATAAAATAATTTGAAATTTCAAAATATACTTATAAAACTAGGATAATAAAATGATATTAAAAAAAGTTTTTTTCAAAGTCCATCGCATGTCACATAAAAGTCTGCGGCGTGTCACTCCTGGCACGCGTGTCATTGGTTCGCCATCACCGATATAGGTAGATGTAGTGCCAGTGGTCCACTCACTTCAGCTCTGCATTTTCGATTTCGATCGTTGTGTCTTTGTCCTCAACATGTTTGTTGCACATGACATTTGTTTTACTGAACTTCATGTGAATACCAATTCTTTTGCTTTCTTCATTCAGTTCGCCCAGCATTATTTGGCGATCATGAAGGTTCTCAGCAAAAAGGACGATGTCGTGTTGTGTCTACACTTGTACTAATAATTCAATCAGTAGGCAGTTGGTTGTTTTCTAATCCTTACCACCGGGTTCCAGACCGGTACCGGGCCGCAAAGCAGGTGCTACCGACCCGCGAGGAAACGATATTCGCCAATTATTCTCCCTGTCTCTTATTTGAACTTTATTTCAAATAATAGACGTCGCGTCTGAAGGAAGCGGCACACATACTTTGTTCAGTCAAATCAATTTTTGAGGATGAACCTTCAAATAACATATTGTGCGCAGTGATCTAGATGTTAGATGGTGCACTTGACCGTTGATTGAGATGCACGATCTGACCCCGGGCTGACACAATGGAACGAGCACCAGCGGATATTAATACTTTTTATATGTGTGCATTAAGTTGTGATTAGATAAAACAATTGTACTGCACTATCATCGTTTATTAACTATAAGGTCCCAACTTTCAAACTCCTCGCCCTCGGTGAGAAGACCTGATCCAGGTAGGTGGGGGGGGGATACCCACCTTCCCCCAAGCAGACGCCCATGAACATCAATGTAAATTTTGTTTTCCTAAACACATTTTGATCTAGAAAAACTCAAGTATTCATTCTACTCTTAATACAAAGTTGGAAAAAGTCTTCGTGGCCTTTTTGAGGATGAACCAAATGACATCTTGTGCACAGTGTTGCCAACTAAAAAAATATTTTCGCGCTAGTTTGACTGCCCAAGAGCGCTAATTTTTTTTAAATAGCCAAAAATGGCCAAAAAGACACTAAGAATGGTCAAAATAGCCAAATAAATGGCTACCAAAGCCAAAATGTTAATTTAGCACTTTTTTGCACTGCCAAAACAAGAAATGCGCTGAATCTAGCGCGAAACGTGCTAAATCGGCACCACTGCCACCACAAGTTGATCAATGCTAGGAAACTCAGACGGTCCTCCAACATGACTGATCGCAACATCCTCTTCCTTTGTTATAAAGAGACGATTTCCTTTGTGAAATTGTCCATGGACGAAGGCCTTCAACAATCAACAATATCATTTTGAGAAAAGAAATAAAACGTAAACCTCTTTTCATTTAAATGAATGATTTATTGAAAATTTAAACCCAAGAATTACTTTAACGAGTTCAGTAATAAAGAATTGAGAATTTTCATAATTAAACGAAACATGATGTTCGTGCCTTTTTAGAAGCAAATGTAATTTTATCACTAACGTCAATTCATTCCGCAAGTTCGCTCTCAAAATTAAGGATGGCTAGGTCATACAATCTTTTCCGTGTCAGTGAGCTTTTGAACAATGGCGGGACCACATCCGGTATGTCTCCTAATCAGTGAGTGTATAATGCTAATCTCCACAGACTAATTCAATCACAAACTTTTAAAAAATAAAAACTCAGTAATTTCTAGAACTTTAACACACCAATATTATTAAAACAGATCTGAGTGACTAATTACACTAATTTGTTGCTTTGTTTTGTTTTTTCTAACAAGCATTCCCATTAAATGAATGAGTTCAAATTGGAAGGAAAAAATTAACACAAGTTTTTACGTGTACTATACTAAACTAAATTTACAATGAAAACTATACAATAACATCGTGTCTTTTAGTAGTTGCAAAAATAACTTTTTGTAGTACTTCATTTTCATTTACGATCAGTCTAGTAAAAATTACTACACAAAATAGTCTATTGGAAAAATAATCCCAAATCTGGTGACGTCACTTCCTCTAGCCTTAACCTACGCATATCTTTCCTCTTTTTCCTGAATCACCGTTTTAATAACATCGCCATGGTCCATGAAATATCAGGTCTTATTAAAACAGCACGAATTCAGCTTTTAAATTTAACCAGTTCTTCCAAAGTCCATTGCCCACCCTTCCACAAATGTTCATTGAAAACTTTTAGAGATATCATGTGGACAGACATAAATTGTTGGCGATATTATTTCGTATGGACATATGGAGGTAATTGTGCATGGATCCGCCCAAGAATGTAACCACTTCTTCCGTAGCCTATTGTCGACACTTCCACAAAATGTCATTTAAATTCATTGAGAAACTTTGGAGATATCGTGTGGACAGTCATGAGCGTATACATAAATCTATTTAAAAGAACGGGAAAATATATCTCAATCAAAAAAGAATTCCTGGATCCACCCGCAAATTTACCAATTCTCCCTTACCCCATTGCCAACCCTTCCACTAAATGTCATTGAAATTCATAGAGTACTTTTGGAGATATCGTGTGGATAGACAGAAAGACAGACGGAAAGATGGAAAGACGGAAAGACGTGACCAAATACATATACCTCTCCAAATTCCTTTGGAAAGACAGACGGAAAGACGGAAGGAAAGACGCGACTGAATACATATACATCTCCAAATCCGTTGGCATAGGTAAACAAACGTCAAATTATTTTCGAGAAAATATCGCTAAGCTGTGATGAAAATTCTTTCGTTCCTCGAGATTGGGTCGGTCCGGATCTCCTGGACCCACCTCCTGGATCCGCGTCTGTTTACTATGGGTTTTCTACTTAACATTGCATAGCCTATTACTATGCAACGGGTAAAAAGCCGTAATAGGACGTGTTGCTATGATTTAAAGGAAATTGTTTTCATTCGTTTTACATTTGGGTTAACTTATTACATTGATTAAACTCTCCAAAAGTTCTTAATGAATTTCAATTAAATTTTGTGGAAATGTCTTGGAGTAAGGAAGAAGTGATTATATTTTGGGCAGATCCAGAAATCTGATTTCGATTGAGAGATATTTTTTCATTTTTTTTAAATATATGTATTCACTCCTATCTGCCCATGCTATAAATCATATCGTGAATTTCAATGACATTTTGTGCAGGTTTAGGCCATGGGCTAAGGAAGAAGAAATTAAATTTTGGGACTGATCCGGGTAATTCTTTTTTATTCGATTAGTGTACGGCGTTGACAGGAATATGCGCTCTCTGGGTGCTTTCTAGTTTTACAATTTAATGATCGTTGGTTCATCATAGTATACACATGAAATACACATATAATGTAAACAGCAGTTGGAATCGAATCCCATATTCACATTGACCAAGACGAACACAATATGAATGGATCACTTCATGAGCTCGAACATATTGGCTATGAGTTTAACATGTATGACTTCTCCGACTGACGAAATAATCATCCTGTGTAAATATATTTTCGCAATAATTTGTTACACTAATGACTTTTGTGTGGAGTGATGAAAAGAAAGAAATTCCATCTGAGGTTGGATTTGTCTTATTTTTCTCAGATACATAAATCGCACTCATTCCCCAAGATTTTAGATTTTAATTTGTATGTCAAATTCTATTTTGATCACTAAGGTTTTCCATAACACTGAAAACTAGATATCAGAAATATCGAAGCTATCTCATTGTATGACTTGACTTTTCTGTCTAGAAAAATCATTTAATGTATTACTAAAAACGTTTAAGACAAAAAATTCTAACTCTGTATGATAATAAATGTTCATGCCTGAGAAGACGATATGCTGTGTGTACAATTTGTGTGTGTGCGTGTGTGCGTGTGTGCGTGTGTGCGTCCAACATGCAAAGGTTCCGCTCCACAAGTCGAGAAAAAAAACTGGGAGATGAAAGATCTCCCAGTTTGTTTTTTTTTTGTCCAAATCTAGGAATAGCTTTTTCTTTTCAAAAGCTTGTTATTTACACCAGATAGGACAGCAATAGCGAAATGGCCGGTTGATTTGATTCGGAGGGGGGAGGGGGGATTTATTAATAATAAATCGTGCCCCCTCTCTATGAATCAAAGTGCGTGACAATGCGAAACCTGTCAGGGGTACTGATGTTAAGTAGATTTTTTTCTCCATCTTTTGTTAGGTTGGAGTCACAGCATTGAATTGTTAGGAAGTCGACAGCCAAATAATTGTAGGAGTAAGCAGACGAGAAGCCGAAGAAAACATTCAATGGGATTTTAGTTGTTGTTGTTGTTGTTGTTTTGTATCATGGCAGAAACCCCCCACATACTGCTTAAAAAGAAATAAAACTACTGTACGCCTTTGCGGTAAATAACTGGGTAACTGATTGTAGGTATCGAACCAAAAGTAATTATAGATTAAGACTGCTATCTATATAAACATCTTGTCCCCCTTTTCTCGAAAAAATAATCAAAGAAGCAGCATACATCAACATGTCGGCTCAGTGCATGTCAGACAAGTGCGGAATTCAATTCGATGTGGCTTCCGCTACTCAACAGTGACAACGTATGGAAATCCAGGCCCAACAAGGAAAGGAAAGGAAAACACCCGAATCCTACGTTATAAGCATTGCTACAATTGGAGAAGAAATGTTTCTGTTTACCACCATTAAATTCGGATAGTACACCTAAAAAGGGCCGTAGAATGGATCGGTCCAAATGTCGTGTTAATAACAAGAAGGAGTACAATAGCCCGAAAAGCTCTTTGAAGATTAAGACGGCTTCTGCTTTGTAGAGAAGTACATTGGGAGAATCTCCTAAAATCTCCTCGTCTCCAGTCTATTGCCAATAGCAATGGTTTTAAATTCTACAGCTTTTAAAAACATTTTAACAAGCATAAACTAAACTTCATCACATTAGAGGATGAACGTAACATCACAAAAATTATTGCAGGTAATCAATATTTGATTAACAAGTTTAATAATCTTTAATGTATTCTTATTATTGGATGAAATATTGTAACACAATATTTTTATTATTAATTTTGACTAGTTTTTGCCTTCATCTTAATTTTTAGTTGCTTTCTATCACAACTTTGACTCAGACCGTCATTCTACGACAACGAGTAAACAGCCCGATCGGAAATAAAGAGTAAGCCCACGGTGAGAATGGCTAGAGGGTGTGAGTTTATGGAGGGTTCTGCTTGTTGCCGGTGCCCGGAATTTGTTGAGGAAATCTATTGCATGAGAATTGGGCCTTCTTGTGAAGGGTAATTATTTTGTGGTGCGCCGGCGTGAATGCTTTATATTTCTCCATAATACTGATGGTAAAAAGGTGGGTTGAAATTGACTCCATTTGGTCGCTGGCCGGAAGAGGAATTAACAACGAGAGACGGACGAAAGACAAAGGGTAATTTTGAAAGAGGCGAGCATTTTTATTTATTTATTTACGGGTTGAAATTTAGTTTGTGTGCGTGTGTGCATATTTAAAAGTCCATTGTCTGAATGTGTGTGTGTGTAAATATGTAAAAGTCCTTTGTTCGGATCTATTTGTTTTGCGTATGAAATAGTTCACAGTGATATTAAAATGTGTCTGTAAAGGAGGATTTGTTTTGTGTATTAAAGAGTTCAGATATAATAAAAACTGTATGTAAAAGGGTATTTGCTTACTTTGTAGATATTCTTAGGACTCGTGTCGTCTTTTCTGACGAGCTCAGAAATGCGTAGAGATCTAGTGGACGCTGATTGATAAACTGCCCGGAGTCTGTTTCCGGATACTTATATGTAAATAAGTGGGGTAAAGAAATGCGTGTGGGCAAAAACGCGTGTTTTCCAATCATCCACGGCGTCTTAGATCTAATTACTCTGACTCCAGTTTCGGTAGCGCCAGCTTCGTGCGATCAATCTGGTGCCCCCCGCTCGAGGACTCAGATCCCCACAAACACACCAGGGAGGTCCCTGGGGTCGGTCTCCCGACCTGATTTGAATCCCATTAGCGAAAAGAGCTAGGGTGTCCTTCTCGGGAACTCCCCCGGGATGGCTCCCGGGCCTACACAATATCTCATTAGCGAGATAACATCAAGAGACAAGCCTGGGTGTTTAACCTCCGAAACCCGTATAGGGTTCTGCCTTGTCTCTTGGTGGCACCGCCTCCTTTTCTCAATCTGTTACCTCCATGTCCACGTCCAGACATGCTGTTGTATAGGAATCTGTGGTGACAACGGATAGCCGGTTTGTGATACCCTGGAAGTTATCACGTAGTACCTTACGATGAACCCTGGCACCTCCTGTTCCCAATCCTTGATCTTTCCACGTCCAGACATGTGGATGTGTAGATTATTATTTTATCTTTTCCTCTCTGTACTCACCATTAGCGAGACACCTTCAAAATTCTGGTTTGGGCTTTACAGTCCAGCTAACATCTGGTTCTTTGTGAGATTATTCATTTAAACTTTTCTCCCTGTGTGGCGCCAGTTACAGTATGATCTTATCACGAGAGCAAAGGTCTTCCATGTGAAGTTGCTAAACCAACCGAACAAGAGATACGGATGAATACGAAACGGTTTATATTTTGTTGATGCAAAGATTTCCAGCATTTTTCGACAAAATATTTTATTTATATAAATTCATAGCATCATTATTCAGTCATCAAAAATTTTCCATGACTTTCTATGACTTCACCTTTCAGCTAAATTGTGTATTCCATTATAAAAGAATGATTCTTGTTTTGCTTCAATGAATTCTTCGAGGAATCTTTCGATATCTTGAAGTTGTAGGAACTGCTGACCAGACTAGTAGTATAAGCAATTAGTGAAACAAGTGATAGTCTGATGATGACGTCTGGAGAATACGTCGCATGTGGAAGAACTTCCCACCCCAGATTGCGTCACGTTTGCAATTTTAGGACGCGCGTTGTTGTACAGCAACATCACCAGTCGACTTCCTTGCCGAG
This sequence comes from Architeuthis dux, assembly GCA_006491835.1. Classification (NCBI taxonomy): domain Eukaryota; kingdom Metazoa; phylum Mollusca; class Cephalopoda; order Oegopsida; family Architeuthidae; genus Architeuthis; species Architeuthis dux. The sequence goes on along the minus strand of VCCN01002162.1, from coordinate 2,184,525 downwards.
AAAAAGGTATCTTCTGTTCTAATGCGTCCTTCAAACGAGCCAATTGCCCACTGTAGCGTTTTGTCGTTACAGTTTGTCCAGGTTCCAGCAATTCGTAATAAAGAATTCCTTTTTGAATCCCACTAAATACAGGGAATAGGTTTTAGTCTCCAGTAGAGTCTTCATTCTCGTTATAAATCTATTTTTCATCGCCAGTAACACACTTGGCTAAAAATGTGTTGAGCAAGAAACGGAAGACAAGTGTTTAAACGTTGACCAATGTTCACGTGAAACCTATTAGAGACCGTCAACCAAAACGGTCGCCAAAACAGCTTTCATAGGTTTCTTCAGTTTTTAAGTTGGTCTTGCTGGGTG
>VCCN01002162.1:2149756-2162925 GCA_006491835.1 Architeuthis dux | reverse complement strand
TTTGTTTTCATAACCAAAATTAAACAAGGGCATATTGTTTAACAAGTCGAAATTATTCAATTTTTTTATAACATTCATTATACTAGCTGAAAATATATAACCTCACTAGAGGGCATTAACAGCTATTAATAAATCATTGTTTAACTTGAGGTTTTACGGCCATAGGATCTATGTAGCTGGGGATAACCACCCGGAGGGTGGGTATTTTCAGCTAGTGTCTCTAAAAAATCTGTGTTGAGTACTTTTCATATTTAAACTACAGGGGGTGTGACATGTAGCGCATTGACATATCTAGGTGTAGAGGGGGGGCGTTGGTCTGAATAGGGTGGAGAAACACTGCTTTACTTCTTTCATTTCAGTTTTTATCTAACAGTAGAAGGAAAGAAGAAAAAGAAAGAAAAACCCCATAGTTTTACTTAAGGATTAGACAGGAGTAAGGCTGCCCCAGTTTTTGAGGAGTAGGTTCTAGACCAGGGTCTCAAACATGCGGCCCGCAACCTAATTTTCTATGGCCCGTAGCAGAACCATTTTCGTGACCAATATTTTCCTAAAACTTGGTAATTGTCCCTCGCCCCTTCCATACTCTTGCAGCAGCATTAAGCTTGACCTGCCAACCTAATGCAAACAGACAGTCAATCACTTTTAAGATCAGCCAGGGTCTGACCATGTTTCTCCCCAGAGAAGGGTAGAATGTACTTTAATATTTCAGTCGCTTTCACTTCAAGATCAAAAGCTGAAAAGTAGAATGTATCCAACTTTATATACATTTAAAAAAATATTCATAAGAATGTTAGTGAAATCTGAAATGATGGCTCATACACATGATTACATCGGCTTGTTTCAAAGACCTATGGTGGTGGAGGGGTGACTGAGATGATAGACAACTAACTCACACAACAGCAATTTGTTTTGTTTCATAACGTGAGAAGGGATAGGGCGTGGATGACTGAAGACAACACACACAAATCGAACAGAGCGGATTGTTAAATAAACAGACATTTCGAAGAAAAAGGACATGTTTTTTGGTCAACCACATAATTGAAATAAAAAAAATAAAAAAATAAAAAATATCGACACAGTTAAAGGAAAGGAGAATTGCAGAGGAGAACCAGAGTTTTGAAGAAAAGTGTGAATATTTGTATTTTGTAACAGAGGTAAAGGATAAAGTACAATGCTTGATATTTCTGCATAATATTGCTGTACGAAAAGAATATAACATAAGGAGACATTATGAAACAACACACAGTGATCAGTACAACGCATTAAAAATATAAAAGAAGAAAAAGGTAGAACGGCTTAAGACAGCTCTTTCGAAGCAACATAACTTTTTTTTCAACTTTAACAAAACAAGTGAAAATGCTGTAAGAGCAAGTTTTGCTCTCAGTGAAATGATCGGAAAATCATCATGACCATTCACTGAAGGTAATTTTATTTAAAAACTGTCTTTTAAAAGCTAGTGAAATCCTGTCCCGAGAAAAGTAAAATGTTTGAAAGCATTAGCTTGTCACCTAATACTGTTGCCAGCTGTATCACCGATTTAGCCAGCAATTGGCTACCATTGCTCAAGATTTTGCAAAATTTTCTATCGCACTTGATGGCATTACAGGTACTGCTTACTGCGCTGTCTTTATCAGTTGACAAAAAGAAGAATTATTGGATTTACTACCTACCTTTACTAGATATATTTAGTGAACTAGAAAAGTGCATTGAGTGTGCAGGATTGAATTGGATAAAACTTGTGTCAGTGGCAACAGACCTTCAATGTGCTCTGAAAAGGTGGATTTAGCCTTCTTAAAGAAAAGCTGGACAGTCTTGGTGTGGCCATCTCTGCTATCCATTGTATTTTGCATCAAGAGGCACTGTGTGGGAAAAAGTTGCAAATGGAAAACATTATGGATGTGGTTGTGAAAACCATCAATTTTATACGAGCAAGAACTCTCAACCACCAACAGTTTATTTCTTTTCTATCCACCATGGATAGTGAATAAGGAGAGCTTCTGTATCATTCTGAAGTGAGGTGGCTCAGTCGGGGGGAATGTTTTTTGCTTTGAAAGAAGAAATTGGATTGTTCTTGGCAATAAAGAAGAAGAGATGTTCCCGAGTTAAGTGATCCAATCTTTGTCTCTAAGTTTACATTCCTCACAGATCTGACTGACTATCTTAACGTTCTAAACTTGAAGCTCCAGGGCCCAAAGCAGGTTATAACAATGATGTACGACAGCGTGAAGTCTTTCAAGTATAAACTTTTGTGGGCAAAGCAGCTTGCAGGCAGGAACTTAGCTCACTTCACGACCTTGCAGTCATTGGAGAGGGTTGAACCAGTGCTTGAAAGAATATGCAGATATAATTTTAAAACTGCATGCAGAGTTTGACCAGCATTTTAAAGACTTTATCATTAGAAAGGCAATTTATGCTTTTTGCTACTGTTTCTGAGGAATTTCAGATGGAGTTGGTGGAGCTTCAGTGCGATACCATACTGAAGCAGAAATATACAGAGGTTGGTGTTCCTGATTTCTACCAGTTCCTTCCAATGTTTGTGAGCAGTTTTTCTCAATGATACTAAATAAATCAGCGTTGCGCTCAAGACTAACTGATAAACATTTACAATCTGTGTTGAAGCTGGCTAATTTACAAGATTTGAAGCCGAACATAGAATCCCTGGTTGCTAGAAATAATCTTCAACATGAACTGGTTGGGATAAAATGAAGGTAATTAGAACTCTATTTAACCTTACTTATAAGTCTGAATTCAGTAAACAAATATTTTTTTAATATTATTTTTATTCACATTTTGTACTAATTTACATATCCCACTTACTATCATATGCGTATTCATTTTAAATCCCTACTTTTGGAACATTTCTAAGGGAAACAGGAGGTGGGTTTTGAAAAGAATTTCACCTCCTTGACATATGTAGTTTCTAGAAAACCCACTCTTCCCGGGATTCTTTGATGAAGTAAACATCTGACTTAGAAATCCTCCTTAGAGAAAGAATTAACTGCCCATCAAATACAACCTTTAAGCTGATGGTTAAAAAGTTCAGAAAAGTCCCATTGAAAGATTGGTACTCTCTAAGAAAATGGGTCTTTAAAAAGTCGCGAAAAAGTTATCTCCCTTACAAAAGTCATTTAAAAGATGTGGATTTCAGCAAAACTTGAGTTGTATTCACTTTGGGGGGCGGGTGAATAAATTTAGTCAAGTTTTTAGAAAACCAGGTGAGAAATATAAAAAAGTATAACCGTTAACATTACATTCCTTCTTATTTTAATCTTTAATGAATCCTCTTCCCCGTCTATCCCCTTCTCTTTTCTTTTAACATTTCCTTTTTCTGTCTTTATCACTCTCCCCTCATGCCCGCCGTTTTGTTTACCTTATTTATTTTTCTTAAATTAGTTCATTTCTTCTTGAATTTATAAAAGTTTTAATCATGTCGAGGAAAGAAAATCCACTTTATTCATTGTCTTGTTTATCAAATCGTGGGATTTAGTGTCGTTTAAATTTTTGCAAGGGAGATAACAGTTGTGAATTTTTACAAAAATATTGGAAAAAAAAAGGGGTGATCAATGAATACATTTTTTTGTTGGGCAGTGATCACTAAAAAAGTTTGAAAGAAAAAAAAAAAAAAAAAAAAAAGGCATGAATGCTGCCGAACACAAACTAAGGGATCAATTTAGTAAAAACTTACATTGCAAATAGAACCGCCCCCTAAAAACCTATTCAGGAAGGAATTTTTAAATAGCCAGCCAGACAACTTAAAAACTGAAGAAACCTATGTTGACAGTTTCTAACAAACAAAGAGTTGTTGAGGGCACCAGAAAGAAATGCAATCTAAGAACTTCATTGTAAAGCACGGATACCATTTCATTGAAAAATTGTAGATTTTTAAAAGACATAATACTGAGTATGACACAAAGCCACATATTGTAGTTATCTAGATAGATACAAATCAAGATATCTGTCACTATAATTTTTCCTAGTACTGAACAGACCATGAACGGAATGGACCTCTTATCTTCCCATATTAGTTTTCTAATCACTATTTTCTTGAGGTAAATAAGAAAAACTAAAAACTTCATGATTTATGGCAAAAAGACATTTTGGTAAAAATAAACACGAAAAACACTGAAATAGGTCTTTTAAATTTTTAGTTTTAATTTCAGTTTTCTTGATCAAAATTTGTACAGAACATCTTATCTAAAAGATCAACAAGTTTAAACAGAAAAAATTTCAGTCATGTCATTCCTAAAAGCAAAGGAAATTTAACAAAAAAGTTACAACTAATCATTTTTAAGATGTAAGCATTTGTTTTTAATTAAAAAAATAAATAAATAATAAATGTACATAATTACATGTAAACTTTAAGCATTAAGTTAAGTAAACAGATATTGAAATAAATAAGCCATTGTTTGGTATTGTATACTCAGTGCATGTTCAATAATGAAATTTTAATGTCGAAAAATAATTAAAATCAGAAAATAAATTAATGTTGTTTTTTTCTAGTACAATATGTCTTTAAAATAATTCTAGGTAGGACACTATTCAAAGCATATATCTTCAAAAGTGTCTGTAAAAACAATCGAAAAAAAGAGAAAATCTGTGTTCATAAAAGAAGGCATTTAGTCAAGGTTTTTCTTCCATATTAGATATAAATTGAAACGAAATTTGCTAATAAAAACTTTAGAGAAAAGTTAATTATTTTTTTGGAAATGTTATATACTTAAATCAAGAATAACTGAATTGTTGGATGCTTTATTGATGATATTACGAAAAATAATGCACTAAAAAGATAACGAAACCCCCTGCAAAAAAACAACAACAAAAAACACGAAATATTTAGCATAGCAAATATAAAAACAAATTTTGATATGTTCAAGAATTTATTGATTTCACAGACCCTGATACAATCTAAAGACAATAGATAAATGAGAGTTTGAACAATAAATTGAAGTAGAAGTATCATAAATAGACAGGATTAGTCAAGAGGGTGAGTATAGGTATGTGATAGGTAATTGGCAGAGATGAGGAGGGGAAACAGCTTTTCTGAAAAAGTCGATTAAAATTGTAGAGGAGAGAAGAAAATCATTCACAGGTCACAAAACTTCATACCAACTCTCACCAGTCTCTGATCAAGCCACAAGCAGAAACATTAAATGCATTAGGATAGTTTTTTTCTGAAATGTGTATAAAAAGGGGGAGGGGTTATGGACCCCTTTCAATAGAAATAGAAATGTGATGCAAGAAATTTGTCGAAAAGGCTTTTTTTTATAATTAAAAATAAAAAATAAAAAGTAATATTCACGCATAAAATGGACAGCAAATAACTTCATAGTGACCGAAATTTAACAGCAGAAATTAGTCTAAAGATTTTTTTAACCTAAATACCAGGGATAAAAGACATTTTTATCTGCTAAAACAGTAAAGTTGTTCTAAAATGTAAAGTTTCTTTACCCTCAGTAAAACCTTTAATTTCCACTATGAAATGAAATTTTGGTCTGTGGTTATTTGAGATTTGCTTTCTACGATCACAAAAAGCCAAAGAATGGGATCAAAATTCTAATGGGTATTTTTTTTTAGAAAAATAGTATAATTAAGACTTTAATAGAAATATGAAAAAGAAATTTAACTGTGGATGTGAAAAGCTCACAGAACTGAGGTGAGCTATTGACAGAGTTTATATACATTATATATACATGTGTTTATAATCTCAAGCTATCTATATTTATATATACATGCGAGTCCGAGTAGTGATTGTGCAATAACTGGAATAACCAGCAGCTGTTGATAGAATCAAAGATTTAAAGCCGAGTTGACATGGTTGTTCGCGTGGGACCATTTGGCGTACCACTGACAGCATGTTTGCTCTTTGGGGTGTATCCATTGTGATCAATAATGCTACTGCGGCAATGGCTTCGTTCAACAGAATTCAGAATTTTCTACAATGGAGGAAAAAAAAAAAAAAAAAAAAATTCATTATATTAGGAAACAAATAGGTCTGGTTAGTCACTCAATAGAAAACGTCACATGACCAACATCTTTTGGCAGCATACCATTTATAAAAAAAGTTATATCCTCAGATTTAATTAGAACCTCCCATTAGAATTCTACAAAAAGGTTTATTTTCTTTTGACAATGTCTGGACAAAAATTCTTTTAACTTGGTGGAACAGAGAGTAAATTTAACAAATGCCCATTTTTGTTTAGAAAATTAAAATTTTCTCATAATTCCTTTACACAGTCAACAATTACTGAAGAGGATTAGTTAAAAGATTGATCTAATTAAATAGACAAACTGTTCTTTCTTGTTTAGAGTGGAATAATAAAAACCTGGGTGTTTTTGTACATCAAAATCAAATATTTGTTGTCAAACTCCAGGACAATCCTCACCAAAAATAGGGAAGTAAACCGATATATGAAATCCCCATTTCCCTACCGTGATTTGAACTCATGACCTAGTGATTACTAGCCTGGTGTGTTACCACCTGTGCTAAACTAACAAGTCTTACATACCAAACATTTATAGTATAATTATGCAAAGAAGCAGGAGCAGAGTTTGACCCTGGAACAGCCAGGCTTGTTTTATATTAATGATAGAATCCTACTATAACACTGGACATTTTTTTTTGTTCCTGAGTAATAACTGTTATTTTCTGATATGTATAGAAAATATCAATTATTCCCTTCAAACTTTTACACATAAAACAATCAGAAAATGACACTTATTACCCAGGAACAAAAATTGCATTGCACAATGTAAATTCACCAATGTGAGTCTGTATATGACAGCATAACCCAGGAACCACACAACATAACCCCAGGAAATTGTCTGTGTGTACTAATGGGATCCCTGGAATGTTTTTAACAAGTTAGTTTTTGAAAATACACCTCCAATAATAGTGTGGGGGTCTGCATTCATGCTAACCCGATAATAATGATCTGATTTCCATCTATCTATATCAGACTAAGTTTGATTCTGTTTATTTGTATGTGACCTCTAAGCAGCCAAAACGGTTAAGTGTATTGTATTAAGATACACCTAAAATATAAATAAAAATAGTTTTTATCTCTTATTGGAGCCAAAGGCCCCATTTAGGATTTCCACAGGAACTAGTGGAAAATCCGTCCTGTAGGGCTGGTTTTCAGCTAATAAGCATATTAAAATTCAACTTTCTCTCCTCAAGTTGGGGGGGGGGGGTCATAAACAAATCAAACAACTTTGCAATCATTGGCCATAGTTTGAATACTGTTAATCATTTCCATTGCTGAGTATTTGAAAAATATATCCTAGAAAGCCTGGCTGCTGCAAGGTCAAACTCCATTCCTACTTGTGATGTGATGTCCTGCCAGGCTGCGCAAGGGAGCAAATACCGCGAGTTACCTCCCTTGCCACAAACCCGTAAAACGGAAGTGAGTCCCCAGTCATGCGCGAGGCAAACCGGGGGAAAATAAACAGATCGTTCGGAAGCGAAGAACAGTTCAGTTCTTTCGCTGACGGCGATCAGTCAACATCACATTCGCCTTTGTCCCTTTTGCTTCATCCTTTTCCCTTTCAGTGAGACTCCCATGAGCTGGGAGACGGCTGGAAGACACTACACTACTGAAGATAATTACTGTAACTTTTGTATTGTATACTTAATAAACAAATTGTAAATATATAAGACTTGTCAGTTCAGCTCATTTGGTAAGAGCCGCCTACCAATCACTTGGTCATGATTTCAAATCACGAAAATCGTAATTTTATATGTTTTTTCGGTTTAACGTAACAGGCAAACAGTGAAGAGTTTTCTCCCTTGAATTAGGTGAGGATTAGTTCTTGTAAGTGGTGAAACTCCCAACTCCGACTGCAATTGTACAAAAATTAATTGTGAATAAATTCATAAGCGTTTACAACTGATCGTCACTTTTCATGAATCTGCAAATCAGAATTTCAAGAATTCTGGATATTTGTAAGGGATTTCTGCTTTTTAAAAACTTGACAAGAAAATTTTTTTTGCTAACTTTTCCAGAACTGATCATGTGAATATTTGCACTTCCAAATTTAGCCCAATAAGGTTAAATGGTCAACTGTAATAGAAAGAAGTAGAGGAAAAGTGCTTACAGCGAATTCATTGTAAGATCCTGTTGATGTGATACTGGTGTCTTTGTAAATGCCTCCTTTTAGAGTCTTATGCAACATCTGGTTTGTACGGTCCCCTTTTCTCTCCCATGGTCGTAAGCGTCCAGACCTACGGCGAGGTGTAGCCTAAGAAAGAAAGAAAGTTTCAGTATTAAAATATATTAAGCATTATTAATATCCAATTTTGTTATATATGCATTTTTACAAGCGTTCTTAAACAGAAGTGAGTTCCAAGATTGCAATGTTCTACTTTTTGAAATAATGATAACTAGAGTAGATTTTATTGGAATTTTTGCAATATTGACTGCATTCCATTCACTTTATGGTCTTAATTATACAAATATAAAAATATTGAAACTTTCCTTTACATATTGAAATTATTTCAGTACTGTAAGCATTTCTCTATTTGTATTTAACTTATTAAAAAACCCAAACACTTATAGATCAACTTTAAGTGTAATACTATACAATGTGTGACATAAAACAAATTCCATTCAAAGATTCGTAATGGAAAATTTGCTTCAAGAGTTTAGATATACAAAGCATTCTTGAATGAAAGATTTACAGACACACAAAAATACTATTGGCCAACAGAACTACAGGATGGGTGAAAAGACTTTCTATTGGAAATAACTTTATTATTTAATGGTCAATTGTAGTCAAACTAGCTTTACTTTGAACCATACAATGGTAGAATCTGTTAAAATTGCAGGAACTCCAATGGTATGTGCTCCTACAGTTGATCCAGAGTTTGTGGTTTGGTACACCTCCTTCACCCACCCCCACAGAAAGAAGTACGGCCAGGGCTTTGTGCAGGCCATTCGTTTCTAATAGGGAGTTAATTCTCACACAGCCTGTATATATTTTCACTGCTTTATTGAAGACTATATAACAAAAAACTTACAGACTTGCAGGAAATCATATTAATGTTTGTGTTGTTGACTCTTGTGGCAGAGAGAGGAGTTCTTATACCAGGCATAAGCTGTAAAAAAAGAATTTTAAAAAAATAAAACATTAATAAAAAAGAAAAGGTTTTTTGAAAAGAAATACCTGATATTTGAATTTTTACAAGCCATCTTAAATAGAATAATCAGTGATTTCAAAGATATTGTAATATTTTTTTAAAGTTCATATATTTAACAAAAATATAATTAAAAGAATCTAAGATACAATTATTTCTAAGAATATATTTTAATGTACTGTTTTAATATTTTGTATAGAGTCAAATTTGGTTATATGATAAAATACATCTGCATATTTAAAGCTCAATGGCAAGTTGAATTGAATCTTTACACATTGTTAACCAATTTCTATTCAAGAATTTTCATTTGTTATTGGCAAATCCAATATGGCTACATCTTGATGCTTCCAAAACATTTGAACTTGAAATACTAAGCAATGCCATTGGTTATGTTGCCCAAGAACATTTGAGAGTTACAAACATACTAAGTCCAATAATTTGGGGAAAAAATTCATAAATGCAAATGGCAAATCAATAACAACTTAGATACATAGAATATATTTCAAGTTATAAAATCATGACTTCTAGTGCTAAGTTACTAGAAAGAGTGGGATATGTAATCTGGCTGGGAACAAAGAAATATTGTATACAGGTCTGGTTAGTCCCTCAATAGAAACCATCACGTGACTAATGTATTTTGGCAGCATGCTGTGTTGGGAGTGATTAATTAAAAAATTGGGAAATGGGGCGATCAATGAATAAGATACTTGTTTTTTGTTGGACAGTGATAGCTAAAAAAAGTCTGAATTTTCAAAAAACAAGCATGAATGCTGCCGGGCACAAAAAAAAAAAATGGATCAATTTAGCAGAAAAATAAGTAAATGTTTAAATTTTCAGCCCTCTAACTCCATTGGTGCAACCTGTACATGCAATACATACATAGCCAGCCAGACTGACTTAAAAACTTAAGAAACCCATGTTGACAGTTTGAGATGATTTCTAATAGAATTTTTTTTTTTTTTTTTTTTTTTTTTTTAAAATCAATGAAATATCTTTAGATTTAAAATGTTTCCCTAAATTATTTTTCAAACTCAGCAGGAACCAAATTTTAGTGACTCAGTAATTAGAAAAAAATAAAGAAATTTGCAAATGGAGGCTAGCTATTTGCTCAAAATGATACAACAAAGAGTATAATGATGAGAATGTTGGGCAGACATAACAGAAGATGTGTACAAAAAGGTAAATTTAAGAAGTGATCACAAAACAAAAAAAAATGACAACTTTGACATCAATGAATTTTTATCAAATTACTATATTTTACTGTCCCTAATTTCTCAATAGAAAATACAAATATCAATGATACGCTTTACCCGTAGTCCTCATTGGCTTCAACATCTACACAAGCTCTATCTTTTGCCACTGATAGCTAGCAAGGGTTAACCTGATAATGACCTATGGTTCTGTGAACTTGATATACTAAGCAATGCCATTGGTTATGCTGCCCAAGAACATTTGAGAGTTACAAACATACTAAGTCCAATAATTTTGGGAAAAAATTCATAAATGCAAATGGCAAATCAGTAACAACTTAGTAAAAAGGTTAGTTGTTAAAAAATACTGATGTAACAAGCAGAAAATATTAGGTAACAAAACTCATTCCAAAATTATTCTGAAGCTAACAATCCTATTTTCAGGCACAGGATGGAAATTCATTTTTGGTATTTACATCACCAAAAAAGACTTCTAAACATTAGGAAACAGTTAACAGTTTGTATCTTTTCCATTTTTAAACATGGTTCTAAGATGGAATATTGGCCCAATTTCATTACATATTATAGTAGAACCATTCCAAACTTGAAATTTTTGAAAACCATGTTAGCCTCAGAATTAAAGCCGAAACTGGCTGATTAAAAAGTGCCAAACAAAACTGAAGTAGAAATTTGTTAAATAATCTTGCCTGTTTCTTGCCACTCATTTTTAGCTGGCTTCTCTAAAAATTAGGACAAGAAAACAAATATAAAGGGATTGTATTATCATGAAAAGTTTTAGCTGAAATAATGAGAGCAGGCAAAACTATACATTAAAAAATATAATCAAAGCAAAGGAGGTGTCTATATGATCACAGGTGAGAATAATTAATTAAAATTTGTCAAGTGATGCCATTTCACAGAGTAAGGGAGTGGGGAGGATTTGCAATGAAGTGCCAAGAAGTAGGAAGATCAAACATGGTTAGTGAAAACGTTGCCCAGAAGAAAAACAAAACTCAAATAAGAACCAAAAAGAGATGAAACAAAGTCTAACTTCTGAGCCATCCAGTATGAACAGGTGAAATTTTCAAAATTCTTTTTATCCTCTGAATATTGCATTTACTCAAATATACGGTTGACATTTTGTTTAACAACTCAAGTTGAAATAACATGGATATTTGTAAATAAATTTCTATAACACAGATCTAGAAAGTAGTTTTATAAAATTTTCAAAAAAAATACTAAACAAAATTTAACTGGGATTTGCTAGATCAAAAGGTTCCCAACCAGGGGGTACATTTGCACTTCATAGGGCACATAGGGGTCTGTGAGTATAACCATGGTGTAACAACCTCGTTACAAAAACAGCTGATAATCGCACCTTTGTGAGTCAACATTTTCTGTGTTGTTGCGGATTAAATCAAATCTCAAAACACTTTAACATGATCTGTTGTGCAGTTGCTAATGTTTTACCTTGTATTAATGAACTTGTTACAAAAAAAAAAAAGAAAAAAAAAGAGGCTCAACCATCTCACAATCTAAGGCTGAGATAGTCAAAGAATTAATCAGAGGATCTTTCAGTAATAATTAAATGAAGCTCTGATTAGAATCAATATAATTTTATAAATTTGTCATCCTTATTTATTAGGGTACATGGAAACCAGTCAGAATTCCCAAGGGGTACAGAGGAACACAAAGGTTGGGAACCCTTGATCTAGATGCATGTCTTGTTATTCAGAAGGTAAAAAGGAGTTATTGTCATAGTACAGCATTCATTGCATAACCCAATTTCTGTAGAAAGAGATAAATTTAACAAAGTGTTGGAGGTTTTAACACTTAGAGATAAGATTAAAATATATTTGTGACTGGATGGCTAAGAATAATAAGTGACCACATGATAATTATTCAAAGTTGTTATAGAAATATAGAAATTCCAACACAAATATTACCAAGTTTCTGGAGCAAATACATTACATTATATGGAAGTTATAAAAGAAAATAACAGAAGTAGCAATTCTGAAATACAGCAATTTCATAACCATTGTAAGAAAGATTTATGTCTGGCTCTCTCAATAATAATTGTAAGAATCTGGTTACATATATAGAACTTATTGTTTACGTACACACACAGAAATCTTTTTAAATTCCAGGTGTTTCAAATACAAAGTCGAAACTATTAAGAAATTTTTTAAATTCATTATATTAATAAACAGGTTACATTTTTATCTTTGTTCAAAGCATGGTTCATGGGAAAAAGAAAAAAAACAAAAACAAAAAAAAAAAAACACTGATAGAATGGTACAAGTTCAAAAGCAATGCAATGTTCTTATGTAGAGGGTGAAACACTATTTAAATGGACAACTTTACTACCATTAAATGTCTCTTTAAACTTTAAAATCAAGTCCGTTTAATAAATTACAAAAAAAAGAAAAAAAAAGAAAGTCTTTCGATGTTGTAATATATTATTTCGTCCATGTATTGCATCATGATTTAAATGTAAATAAAAGGCAAGCAACTCATCCGATCGTAGCGTACCGGAGCTTAGACGAAGCCTCAATCTGATAAGAGGTGACCAGGCGAAGTCTTGTTTTTGGTAGATAAGGTCAGTCTCTTGACCAGCAGCAAGTAACCTGAACACATTGTGTCTGTTTCTTACGCAGCAAAATATGGTAAAAAAACCCAACTGCGTTTTTAATCAACACAGCTAAATGCAAAGTCATAACACAGCCACACACACTGCAGTGAACTAGAAGGCAAAAATACATTGACTCAGAGAGAAAATTGCATTTCTCCGAGAAATGCCTCATCAAAGCTGAAGAACAATTAGCTACAACTCTCGAAAAAAAAAA
>VCCN01002162.1:2131917-2149746 GCA_006491835.1 Architeuthis dux | reverse complement strand
CAAAAGAGGTAGAATACCATGTCGAGAAATGCAAAGGGCTATCTGAAAAATCTTCAGAAGATGATGAAACCAAAAATGAGGATGAAACCGAAGCAATCGACAGCAGAAATGCTGAAAACCAACAACAAAAACCCACACATTCACTGAAAAACCAGTCAGACCCGGACAAGAAAACAGAAACATACACAAGCAGAAAAAGCAATCGAAACAAATACACAAAATGAAAATTGCATGCGAAACACACAGACGTTTGACTCGGAAAACAAACATGGCAACGTTGCGAACAAAGATGGCTACAGTGACCTAGATTCATTTCGAACCACATGGAGATGGATAAAACTCCACCCTGGTGACATCACAAAACTAAGTTTCACCACACACTCATTTCAACACTAACAAATAAACTACCCCCCCCCCCCCAAAAAAAAAAATAAATAAATTACTTGAAAAACTAATGCTGGAATACATACATAAAGAAAAAAAATACAAACTAACTGAACAGATTTATAAAATAATTATACAATGAAAATTTCCAGTAAGCTACTTTACCAAAATTTAAAAATACTTATACATTAAGTAGTTGTAGAAAAAAAGTATTAATTGTTCTTATGTAAATGGGCTTTCTATAAAATAGTTAAATTAAAAACTAATTAAACGATTCAACATCTGCTCTGATCCCGAAAGCTGATGAGTGTTTTTTGATATTGTATCTCAATGATCTCTACAGCATTAGAAAATAAAAAATTCAAAATAAGATATGTAATAAAAATTACAGAAAGAAAATGGGTTGAACCATCAAAACCCTCAAATCTTACATTTTATTCGAATATTTGAGCAAACTTCAGGAAAAAATTAAAATTGCTCTCTAAACTAGAAAATAATTCTAAAATGAGGTAAAAGACACCCCCCCACCAAAAAAAAGGCATATAAAACCATTATACAAAGATTATGATATATCGAAAACAGCAAGTCTATCATGCATATATTTTTCTCTAAACCAAGCAGTTATTCACCATCAGTAATAAAAAAAACTTTAGTAATTATATTAACAACCCTTCACTCCAAGCGTGTGAATATAAAGTTCTTTACAGACAAGTTTCTCACAGCAAAATTATTTACAATTTAAATCTTGTAATATTTACAATATGTATCAAATGCAATTATATGTTATATTATAAATTCTACTATGTGGGTATTTTTAGAATATGTGTGAATCCCCAAAAGGTCCAGTAAAATTATATAGATTATCTAATAACAATATAAATACAGAGTTCTCCTGCAGGTTGAAAGTAATGTAGTTCATCTTCCTAGAAAATAACAGATTCATACTGTTTATGAAAATCTCTATGATCAAGCGTCACTTTAATGCAACAAGAGAGATTGGATATCTACAATATAGAAGCCAACCGGAAACCAGCAATAAAATCCCCCCCCCCAACGAAAAAAAAACCTTGCATTTTTTTTTTTTTAGCTGTAAGCAAGCAGTTTCAAGCAAGTGACATCATGCCTTTGTACTAAAGAGTTTCATTTTGGGCAACAGTTTAGGTTTTGATGGGGAATTCTCGTTTTTGTCTTGTAGAGGTGAACGTAAAGTTGCAGAGAGAAGACCATTTACCCTTCGAGTTTTATTTGTAATATGCATGGATGGAGTTCCTGGATTACGTGCCCGCTTCTTGGGTGTGAGATTTGGTTTGCTGCCATATTTCATCTCTGCCTCAATCTGCAGGGCCTTTGACTTGTGCTGAAAAAGGATTAAATATTTTTTTTTTTTTTTAAATACTAATATGGGTAATTCCAAATTAATGAAAATACAAACAGAATTCACCAAGCAGAAAATGTTAATATGTATACACACTTTGTACAAGCACAAGGAGAGCAATGAATACACAAATTTTACAGGGCTTTTCAAATGACAAATTGCTCGTGAAAGAACAAAGGTTTCTATTCTGACTTGACTAAGAAACAGCCGTAGACAGTTACAACAAAAAAATTTTAAATTTTAAATTAAAAAAAAAAAAAAAAAAAAAAAAAAAAAAATATATATATCAAAATATTAAAATAAGTTACCCACTTTTGCAAAGAACAGATTTTTTAAAACAGTTTTTTTAATATTAATATTCAAGTCAGTAATTTCTAATACACTTTTTACTCTGGGAAATGATAAATTACTAAACACAAGGGCAGGATAAAAAGATTAAAAAAATAAATAAATCAGAAAGTTTAATTTCAGATGATTTTCTTCTCATCTCAAATACTCACTCTTTGTTCCTTCTCTCGTTCTTTCTCTTCTTTTAGATGTTCATAACGCTGGGTAACATATTCTGCAAACTCCATTCCATAAATGACAAATTTTAGATTCTGTTCCTCTTCCCATTTTTTAATCAATTCTGCCAGATTTGCCTCCAGCTGAGAAAGAGAAAATATTCATTTTCAAATTCCACACTAAATGAGATAAATGTCCTTTCAAGACCATGATCAGTTGACACAGATTGTTATAATTTCCTGTGGCATTTTACAATTAGTACCTTTTCAAAATTGATTTTCCATTGGTTGTAAGAATTTCCTCAGATACTTTTGCTTTTCATTCAATCAATTAAAAAAGGTAAGGAGCCGTATGGACATTGTTAATCAGGCTGGCATTTGAACACAACACTTTTGTGCAATTAAAAATATTGCTGAAAAATATCATTGGTTAATTCAATGGTAAGGCTAATTAGGCAACAAGTCTCCATTTTTTAATTAAGATATGCTGTGACAAAAAGTCTATAAGCAGTAAGAAAAGTGCCACTTTGAACTTTTGGAACGGGAACTAACCACACTGACAAAAAGAAACGGCAAGATATTTTAAAAGCACAACTTAGGCTATATCAAAATAATGATTCCTGCCGCCCTCTTCTGTCCAAATCTCAATTGCTAAAAAGAAAAACAAACAAATTACCTTAGGCAAGTCTTTCATGATCCTCTTCCTTGTTTTCTCTTCTTGAAGCAAAGCACCACCTCTGTTGTTATATCGATTTGGGTCATTGGCTTTTTTCTAGAAATAAAAAAATAACTCTCAACTTTTTAAAACAATTTACTTCTATATAAGATAAACTCTTTAGACATTTTGGACTGAAACCTAATGAATTTAATGTATTGTTCATGATAGGCTATACAGGTGGGTAAACCCCCACTCCCCCCAACTGTCAATTCCCCAAATTTAGCTGGTAGCTAAATGATATCTTGATTAACTAATCTTCTGAATCACCAGTTTTCATCACTTCTATAGAAAAGCAGTAACATTTGTACATTTAAATGTTCTCAAAATCCACATGCAATATTTGTTTTGGATACTTAGTAAAAACAATTTAAAATAAAATTCTTACATTCAAATTTGTAAAAGGTTTAACTGGAATGAAAAATATTTGAGCTTGTCTTGTTCTCAAGTAAGCTTATACAAAGCGAGCCCTTCACTAAAAACCCATATTTATTTGCTGAAACTTGCATGTGTCACTCTTTGAAGTAATTGAAACAAACAATGAAAAGAATTTATTCAAACCTCTCATTATAAA
The DNA here is from genome assembly GCA_006491835.1 of Architeuthis dux. Taxonomy (NCBI): domain Eukaryota; kingdom Metazoa; phylum Mollusca; class Cephalopoda; order Oegopsida; family Architeuthidae; genus Architeuthis; species Architeuthis dux. The sequence goes on along the minus strand of VCCN01002162.1, from coordinate 2,146,195 downwards.
GGAAAATGCATTATGTAAAGGACATAAAAAGAAAAATCATAATTTTAAAGAGAACAAATTAGACAATATGCATAAATATATCTTGCTGTGCTATATAAGGATGGAGTTAGATTTTAGATTTTTTTTTTGTGGGGGGGGTCCATTTCACAATACCTTCATTAAAAGTATTGTCACCTTTTAACACTTCAGACCCCCCCCCCAAGTGTTGTCAGATTTTAATATCTTTTTCTGTCAAATTAAAGCAGACTCATTGCAAAGGAATATCGGTGGTGCCCAGGCAACCATGAAAGGAACTCCCAAGCAAGCAAGTAACTAGTGAAAAGATTAAGTTCAGAGCAGTTATCAATAGAAACAGTAATTCCTATGGATAAGCAAAGATGCAAGTCAAATTTTTAGTGCTACACTAAAGAGACCCATAATACTAAAGTTCTCTAATGCTTTAGTTGTAAAACTAGAGAACTGCATTCCAAGAGAAATTATGAATCATCAACACCTATATATGCTGTATTGGGGTGATTAAAAAAAATTTTTAAAAAAATGTCTGAATATTCAAAAAAAGCGGGCACAATCTGGTGACCAATTTAGCATAAGCTTCTATTGAAAATTGAACCCCCGACCAAAACCCTATTTTGGAGGGAAATTTTCAAAAAACAAGCATTTTCCCTACTCATTGAGGAGAGTGTGGGTACACAATTTCAAGTTTCTACTATGAACGGTTAGGGCTGGGCGAAGTGCAGATAGATAAATAGATACATATAAATGTGTGAACACATGAATAACCTAAACCTTTGGTAGCAGTGATTAAAACTATTATTTTTTTAATTTTCAACATAACTTTTACATCACTTAGTACTTACATTAGTTCATCAATGAGTTATTTGAGAAAGGTTAGAGTTTGTATATTTTTTAATTTGTGGTGTTTTGTTAAACATGGGTTCATTTATGGCTATTTTTGTGTGTTCATCCATACATAGCATATGAGATTAAATGAATTTGGAATTATTTTCCCCATAAAAATGTAAAAAAATTTTTTTTTTTTTTTAAACTGACCTCAAGAATAGTGAATTCTTCCAGCAAATGTTCCCACTGCTTCACCTGACTATAAAGGCTTTCATGTCTCTGATAAAATGCTTGGAGGCGATTGATTTCAGCTTCTAGAGCATCCACAACAGCATCAGTAAACACTCCTAAAATAAACAAGATTTTTTTTATATCTTTAGTTCTGGTCATAGAGGTTAGTCTAATGAGTTTGATCCATAAGAATACTCTAGAAATATTTTGTAGATATCTAAGTTTAATTACAATAAAATAATCCAGCAAGATAAATTCTTCTCCAAACTTTTTACATTTGTAATTTCAATTTCTTACAGCCACATTATATTAAAACATTTATTCTACACTAATTAACAAGTTTAAATTTGCTAAATTAGAAAAATATTTAAATAGGTGCTCACTTTAGAAAACCAAGTTCCACTATTGTAAAAAAAAAAATAATACCCGAGTGTCTTCAAACAGTAGATACAAAAGCCTTCAAAATTGCACTCATTAAGTATGGTTTTCTGGAACATTGACATCTATATGAGTATTTAGCATGATGCATCATTACGTTTCAAGCTGACGTGTTGCAAACAAGGATGTTTTTTTTTATTGCTTCTTATGAGACAGTAGACAAAGGAGAGAGCATTTTAACATCATTGACTAAACTTTAAGAGTTTTATGAAAATCATAACTAAAATCATTTTCCATTGGTACAGAAGGAGTCATTTGAGTTCTAAGAACAACTTACAGAAAAGCACCATTAAAATGAATTAATGTTATTGAGCATAACATCAGTTGTATTCACTTACCTTCAGTTTTATAAGCTTTGCATTCATCCTTTTGTTCATTTGGAATAAAGCAAATGTCCCACCATCGTTCCAATTCTCTTTTCATGCTTACACAAACCTTTTCCATTTGGCTGTGTTTCAAAGTCTCAAGGCGAGCAATTTCATCTGTTAACTGAAAGACACAACAAAACGGACATTTAATCTTATGAAAAATAAAATTTTTAAAACTATACTTTCAAGCCACTTTCTGAGAATCATTGCTGGTGATGCAATCAGTACTCAAAAATAATTGCTAATTCCTCAATCCAGAATATTCCAATTTTTTTAGGTCAGATTATTATGAATTATAAAAGGTATTTACAAACAAATTGGTAGAAATTTCAGAGAAATAACACGACTGCCAAAATATCAGATAACAAGAATGAATGTGTCTATTTACATTACTTCTGACATAACAGCATTTATCAAAGACCATGGCTAAGGTTAGGGGGGTGCACTCATAGATAAATAGTTTTCTATATATTTGTGTGTGTACACAAAAAAAATAAATGATCTTATAAATGGTTTCCCTTTCATTTGTGTAAATCTAATTGTCTCCCTTCCATCTGTCTAAGCTATTTTGAACATAAATTGACATTTAGGTCACCAGCACCTATCCTATGTTCATCCTAGGTCAAGTTAACTTTGTACACAAATTTGTAGGCCGTAGGGTGCAACTGTTTGGAAGTCTATAAAACAAACATCTGTTGTCTATATAGTATTAGATATATCTTCTATACATATAAAAGCCTAATGTCTGCTAGCTGAGATCCTACAACTCATAATGGACTGATCCAAATGAGAGATTGTACAACAAATAATAGAATTAAAGGGTGGAAAAATGAGACATGCCCTTCCCATATCAAAGAAGTACATAGACCAAAGCTGTCAACACAACAACAATGTCAAATGCTTTCATTCCTTCCATGTAGCCAACACAGTGAAGAAGCAACTGAGAGAGGAAAGGCACCGTCTGGCCAAAAACCTGCAGACTGCTTTCTCTTGATCTAGCCGACAGTCAAGAAGCAATTTTTTTTTTCCATACCACACAATGTCAGTGGTGACTTTCAAAAAACAACATTAGGATACTTGAATTAATAAAAAATATTACCTAATAAAAAAAAAATAAATAAATAAATAAAAAAAATGGCTCCTTATTGCCGATCCATACATAAAAAAAAAGTCATTTTTTTTACGGGTATATGCTAGTACATAAATAAAAGAAAAGACCAAACCGAAAATGTTTGGTCTGATTTCTTTTGAAACTTGAACACGTGATGTTCTTTTATACTAAATCTTTTGTTTCTTTCTCATTAACAGAAGCATAACACAGGCCACCAATAATATTGTGCCCTGGCAGAAAGGTATTTTTTCCCTGGGGGAATTATTAAATGAGTGTTTAAATAAAGAAAGAAACTTATTACTCACAGCAGTAAATGTATCTTGTGTCAAAGATATTTTGTCAGACAGAAATTCTTCCCTGCTTTGATCTGGAGTCTCCAGGCGATTCCAAAGCACATTTAAACGATTCTTCATGGATTTCATTCTCTCTTCAGCTTTCAGTTTTCGATCATTTACCTAAAAAAAATGATAAAAATTAGAGTATTTACTGATTTAGAATCATCAATATCAACAGACTATATCAATTAAAAAAGAAAAACTTTAATCTCCCCAAATTCACTTCCAACCTCAGAAGAAAAAAAAAGAAAAAGAACAGTAGAAAGATAATTCTAATAGAACAACCAAATCAAGGGTAAAATACATGTTGTATTGCTTATCTTCAAGGCTTCATTGTAAATACAGGTAACTTGGTAAATTTAAATAAAAATTTTGAAAAAAGAATTTTTTTATATTAAAAAAAAAGAAAAAAAAAAATGTTTCTCACCTCACACACAAAATTAACAGACAGATTTATAAGTGTAATGTTTAAAGAATGTCTAGCCACTGAACAAATATACATATATTTCCTAAAAATAAACAAGGCAACTATATTTTTGACAATAAAAATAGCAATATCATAAAATGAAATTTAAAATTATTTGCATTTGAGGAAAAAAATAGAATGTGTCAAGCAAAAAAAAAAAAAAAAAAAAAAAAAAAAAAAAAAAGAGAAATGTAGGATAAAATGCTAGTTTTTTTTTTTTTATAGAATTAACTGAATTCTACGAAAGCCAAAAGTGTGCAGAAATTTCTCTCACCTCAATTTGAAGATCACTAAGAGCAGTCATGTTCTCAGAGGAGAGGATAAACTGAGATTCATCTTCAACAAGCGCCAGCCTCTCAAAGGCAGAAGAAGCGGTAGTATCAATTTCTTTCAATACCTCCTGAACTTGTTCTCGGATGATGATGAACGTGGCAAAGCGTTTCTCCTGTGAAGGATGCAGGCAAATAAATGAAGGGAACAAAATGGGGAGAGGCATTTATAAAGTTAGAGTAATGTTGGAGAGCAAAGACGGAATATATCATGAATAAAACTTCATTTGTTACTCTTCATGAACCTATAAACAAGGCGGTATTGTAAGAAGTGAATAGAGCTTAATTGATACATCATTTGACAATGACTTATATGATATCAGCCTTATTCTATTGGTATCAATTTTTATTCTGGTTAGCATGCAAATTCTACAGAGCACACTTGAACTCTTGCTGGAACACCTAAATCAGTAATAACAATGATACTTTGTTGTTCAAATTGTTTAAGACATGTTTATTCCAAAATTTCAAATAAAACAAGACAAGAGAATCAGACTATATATTTTCTTTGTGAGAATACAATTAATGATTAAATAATCCAAATATTACAAAAGCTGGGAGGATAGAATGTGACACCGGAGATACAAAGTTAGAAATTGTAACTTCCTAACCAGTTTAGGAAATGCATTGTCGAAAGATTAGCAATGAACCGATATCTTTCTCTTGTTTCTTTATTGATATTGGACCCAAATAACAATGACACACAAGAGTAAGCTATAAACTGAGCCCCCCCCCCTAGAAGACTTGAAAATGATAGTAAGAACCAAACAAGACTGTCAAACTCCAATTTCTATTCCAACTGAAGATGATTACTCCAACTATTGTATGGTTTATATAATAATTATAAAAATATTTTTTTGTAGGTGTTTATTTATTAGAATGAAATAAGCCTGTGCGTATCCGCATGATACATTTTCATTAATCTCCCAGGACTTGTCAATTTAACACAGTCAGTTGGTCAAATCACGGTAGAGGAATGTGAATTTTACATATCGGTTTACACCCATAATTTTGGGGAGGATTGTTCTTGTTGTTACGATAGGAAAACAAAGTCAACTCCAGACTTTGTACTGGAGTTTGACAAAAAAATAATTTTTAAAAAAATTCAAACTAACCTGTTCTGCCTGGAGTGTTTCAATGTGTTTTTCCAATTCCCAAAGTTGATTATCAGACGGCACACAGTTATTGGGAATTGGATAGGCGTTCATTTTCAGGCGGTCACACAGTGCCTGCTCTTGGTCCAACAACTTCTTCAAGGCCACCATACGGGTGTGCTTCTGTTTGGTGAGAGCTTCAAGCTTAATATGGAGGTCCTTGCGGCATTGTAATATTTTCAGATTTGGATCAGGCTGCAGAAAGAGATTCATACAATGAAGCAATACTACTAAAAGGGAACTGAAAGGGAGTCAATGGAATGATTCTATAACTTTTCTATGAAAGGTTTTTAACAAAATTAAGTGCAAAATACATTTGGTTAACTATAAAGATTAATTTCTGCTAAATAATAATAAGGTATGATCATTAACACACAGTAAATATTATTCAAAGTTATATGATTATAAAAAAAAAAAAAATAAATAAAAGAGATTTTACCTGATACAAAGGTAGTGAAAGTTCCTTGCTTAAGACTTTTAACTTCTCTCCAATGTCCTTGATCTTATTAACTAATCCATCACGCACGCTGGCCTCCTGCTGAACCATCTCCTCAAACAGGTTTTCCACATGACGTACCACGCTGCTGCAGCGTTCATCAAGCTGCTCCACTGGGAAACCAATCTCCTCCCACAACCCTACCAGCTGTTCAAGGGATTCATCTGTGACTTTTTTTAGAAGTTCCGACAAATTGTCTCTAAAAAGTACAAAAATGTCAAATAGCAATGAACTTAAACCCACAAATCATGTTACAGAATACAAATTCTACACAGAAAGAAAGGTGTACTCCCCTTGCTATCCTTAATTGTTTGTATGCATACACAATCAACCTAATGATATTTGACTACTATAATTACAATTTAGATTCTCAGTCATAACCAATCTAAATTTAAGTAAATAAGTTGCTCACAAAATAAATAGTAGATAGTAAAACATGAAGAGAGCTGACAAACAACTAAATGGGTCATATAGTGCAAGTAGAGATTCCTTTTTTACTGAAAACATTTTCTTCATCTGAAAGACAATGGCAGATATATGGCTATCAAAATATCTGTTTGTTTCTTATAAATAACCATTCAAATAGGGTAATGAAATTTGAAAATACAAAGAAGATTTTTATGCTGTTATCTATTAATGATTAACATTACTTTATAAATACCAAATAATCATCTGATAAATCTTGTGACTTATTTACATTTATTGAAATTTTACTTCTTCATATGAATATATGTAACCTGACAATGGCCTTACCGGTGAAACAACTGAATATTTAGAAATGAACCAAGGATCCAAGGATGGGTGAGAATTGCAACTACAGTAACAAGATCTTAGATATCAGTCTAGAATTTGTATTATCAACATTCCTGCTACAGATCTAGCAAAGTTAATGTACCATATTTGAGTCTGCACAATACAAAACATCATTTAGTATTTTATATGCAATGCAAGATATATCAATCTCAAATTGTCAGAAAACAAATTTTTCTTCAAAGTTAAAAGTAAACCTACTGTAATTAAGTTTAATGAAAGACTAAATGAAGATTAGTCACAGTATCTCAAGTATATATTGACATCAATAAACTTTAGCTCATTTTTTGAAGATGGATTTTTTAAAAGTACTGTAATAAATTATGTTCAACTTGAAACAATCAGAGTAAGAAGAATTATTAATTTATCAATATGAATCTTTTAGGAAAAGCCAATGTGTTGAGAATAAAAATCTGTATAAATGTTTCAATTATACAAATAAAACAGTCTTGAAATTTCTGTTGTATGTGTCTTTAAGATGTGGATTACTACAATATAAAAACAACAGTATGGATGGAGGAAGGAAGGACAGCTGCTTTGTAGTTAGTTTATTCACTAATAACTTTGCAGTATGGAAACATATTTGATGGGTTGAACAAAACTAATTTATAAAAATAACAATGAAGATCTGGCTTGGTTTGAGCCCATGTCAAGGCGATACGCTAACCATTACCACACGATGACAGTTACTGAATGATTGTAAAATTTAAACTAATCACTCTAAAAGTCAAAACCTAGTTTTACGAAGAATAGTTGGATTGAAAGCACAAAAATTACTTTTTATTTTTCCACCGGGAGAAAGTATCTTAGTAACAACTTTTTCTCTCAAATGCAAGTAACTTCAAAAATTTCAGAAACAACTTCCAAAAATTAGCGACACCAGTTCAGCAGACTTTCTTCGATGTCAATAAATGGTTGATTTTTAATAATTTCTTTTTGCATTGTAAGGAATTTGAAAGCTTAAAAACAAAAACCACAATGGTGATATCACGCAGCATGACCGAGAAGTTTTAAATATAGCCTCAGCCTTAAATAACTCAGTAAAATCAATTGTTAAATACCTAATCTTCCTCTTTAAAATTATACTTTTTAGAAGGGAACACAAGTTAAGACAATAAAAAATATTGAACACTGGGTCAAATGTTTTTTTGCCAATTTTACATTTTGTAAATTACAATGGAGTTATCAAAGTATGAGAAAATGAAAATTTGACAAAGATTTTGTAGTCAAATAAATCAGAAAGAGAAAATAATCTTTACGTACCATCTGCCATTTCATAAACCAGATTTGAAGTTAGAATTCAGCAGAAATAATACAAACACACAAGACAGAATAGGGTGGCAACTGCGCAACATAAAATGTAATTTCTTTTTTTTTTTTTTTTTAATAATATCTGTGCAGAAGTTTTTAAATGTTTTCAAATTTGACAGTTTTAATTCCACCTCCCCCACTAGATAAAGACCAAGAGTAAAATTACTCTTAATTTTGTAATTTAGATATTCAAATAGTTTAATTAAATTGCCTACAAATAAACTGGTTCACATTTACTTATAGTAATAATGAAATGTAGAGAATTCAAGAACTTACAATGGAATAAAATTCAGAAACAAAAATTATGTTACGTAAAGTATTTAATATTACTCATAATTTTGTAATTTAGATATATTCAAATAAAAATGTGTGCATTGATTTTTAAAAGCTTCTGTATGAAGTGTCAGCTTTAGGTTGGGTTAATATCTCTTAAGAAGTAGTTCAAGGTGGTAGTAGAGTAGGGGTTACCAACCTGGGGTAAATTTGCTGATTATGGATTTGTACCTTTTCTTTTTTTTTTAAATAATTCAATAAATAACATTGTTATGTGCTATTAATGTTATTTAACTTAAATTACTGAACAAAACAAGGTTGGGGTAAATTCACTTTCCGAAAAGTTCCCAGGAGTAAACAGGACAAAAAAAAAGGTTGGGAACCTTTGTAGTAAAGCAACTACCAAAGATTAGAAAATAAATTTTCAGATATTGAAACAGAACTCAAAGTTAATTTTTACATACAGGGTGAGTGAGAATTAACTCCCTATTAGAAAATATATGTAACTTTTGTATGTCCATGAATTTTTCCATTGGGATTAACCAGGCAATCAAAAAGAAATTGCAATAGGGAGTTTCTTTTCACCCACCCTGTATATATTTCATTTAAAATGTTATATATAACTATAATGGTGTTTACAGGGTGTTAACCAGTGTTCTCACTAGCTGTTTAATGGCTAATTCCCAATAGAAACCTAATTCCAATTTCCCAATTAAGCTGAGCTGTTTTGATTATTGTGGTCATCTTTTGGCATTTTATAAAATACAAAATCCAGACCTCAGAAAACTTGCCAATCCTATAAAACGGTGAGGAAATCAAATTCCCGGCTAACACCCTGGTTTAATGTGGCATTTATTAAAGCCTATGATTTTATGACTGGGAATTTGTAGAAGTGTGCAGAGAGAAAAGGAGAAAGTAATTACAAGATCTGGTCATTATGACTATTTCTCCAGTTTCACTTTAAACACAATTCTAGCTTATTTATAACATGCATTGAATAAGTATTGGCCAAGCTTTAACTTCTGGTTGTAAAACAGTACTTCTTAAACTGATGATTGACTTAATTTTTCCTAGATATTTATATTTTTCTATACTTAAATAAAATATTGCCAATAAAAATGAATCACTGTGGCCTAGTTGCTTCATTTGTCACTATACCCCCCACCCACTGTACGCTTATCTGTCACCATAAACCACCCCAATTCTTCAAACAGTGATACATGGCTTAGTGAGATCAAAGGCGCAGACTCGCAACCAACCGACATGGAGATGTAATTTTTATTTATAATAAAAAAAATAAATTTTTAAACTTAAAAACTAAACCATATACTTACTCACTACAAATTGGAGAAAAAAAAAAAAAAAAAAAAAAAAAAAAAAAAAGACAAATTATAATTAAAAAAATTTTTTTTATAGGCTATTGGAGTACACAAATTTTCAAGGCTCTATGTAAAAAAAATGTGACCAAGAGAACTGAAACAGAGAGGAGTGAAAAGGGAAGAATACCTATCCACCATGTTTTTTTGTTGTTTGGTCAGTGATCGTAGCTACAGTGATTCAATGTTGTTTGGTCAGTGATCGTGGCTATGGTGATTCAATATCTATTAAAAACAAAAACAAAAACAAAAATCAAAATCCAGTATGTGCTTCCATAATACAAGATGGACAACATTTAGGGTATCGCTGTGTTTAGGATACTAAACTCAACCAATGCTTTCAGTTGAAAGAGAACATGTCAGAAGTGCTTAAATTGAGAGCAGATGTTAAAGGGTTGAATTATGTGAATTGACAGGTGCTGACAGATCTACTTTGATATTTAGTTCTTGAGCATTCTTTAAGAGCAGGTCATGAATATATTGAAAATAAGCAATCAGCCCAATTTCAACAGCTATAACTTATAACTCACCTCTAATTTCAAATCTAACAAATTAGTAAAAAGAAAATTGCATTTAAAACAAACCATTATTATTTTTTTTAAATAAATTTTTATTTTATAAATCAATTCCACCATTTCCCAGGAGTTAACACCATTGACAAACAAATTTGAAATCTAATTAAATTCTTTCAAAAATAAAATAGTTATTTAGTACGTACGGAAATTAGTTACTTTAATGATTTCTTTACTGAATTATAAAAAAAATAATATTACTTACATTTTACTTAAAATATACTGAAAAGTTTTCATCAGGATGTTAAGAAAAATAAATTTGTTCACACCAGGGTCATTCAATTATCGTTCTCAAAGATGACTAGTAGGAAATTCTTTTTAGGTAGGTATTTGGGCAAATATGTGGAACTATTTTATTGGTTTTTTTCCAGGGAAGTAATAAAATGAATTTTCTTTTTTAATTATTTCTTAACCTGTCTCCCATACTTGGAGCAGTACATAACAAAAAATTAATTTTATTAAATCTGCTTAAACTTTACATTTTTCTATTAATAAAAGGTTCATGATTAACTACAGAGAATAAAGTTTTATTATATATTAAAGAACATTTATCAATAAAATAAGCTTTTTGAAGAGATTCTTTTAAAAATTATATTTTGAGTAAATATTTATTTTTTTGCACAAGTCTACTACATACTCCCCAAACAAAAAAAATCTCCAGAAAAGTTTTCAAATATAATTTCTCCGGGGACTTATCTTTATAGTTTTTATAGATATTTTGACAATCTTTGCCAGCTGATTCAGCCATTTATGAAATCAGGTACCGTAAATGAATAACAAGCCGGAAAGTCAAACCATAGATACACTAGCTCTTGTGTGAAGATCTAGCAAGGGCAACTTATTTTCAAGTTTACATCTAAAATAGAGTCAAAACACTTAGAAGTAGAGATTATCTAAAATCTAGGAAATATATTACATATCATTAATAAATTAAATGTGACTTTAATCGTCACCATTTATTTTATCACTATAAATTAAATAACGAGCATTTCTTTCATAGCAGGAGTGGGGGGAAATGCTTCGTGGAGATGGTGTGAAGTGTTTGCTATGTCGATTTGTCAGTCAGTGGCAGCGATCGCTGCAATAGATGTGTACATCTAAAAACGTACATGCCTAAATTCATAAGGATTAAATAAAATGTTGAGGGGATTACACCATTTATAATATATATATATTTTAAATCAACAACTTCATAAATCCTCATAAACTTAGGCGTATTTAGACACGTTTTAGTCGCTTCCGCCCTACCGTACCTGATTTCGTAAATGGCTGAATCAGCTGGCGACGATTTGCGAAAGATTGCCGATATCTTTTTTTTTTTTTTTTAACCAGAAATATTTTAGAGATTTCATAAATTAAATGTGATTGACTTGGTGAAAAAGATTTCTTAAAAATACCTTTCCCATGAATAAAACCGAAGATTTTATTGAAATATGATAATTATTTAATTTTTAGTAAGTGTATTTTGCATAACAATTTCTTTTTTTTTCTTCGTCTTTAAAAAAGAAGAAAATCTGATTCTAAAGATGGCAAAGTGCCTACTATAACTGCAAACTGCCACTTAAATTCATGCAGTTGTAAAGATTTATTTCAAAGCGAAACGAACTGGCACAATTTTTAATATTTTTATGAATAAAGTGAAGGATCAATTGAAACTCCAAAATAAAAGGTAACACGATTAATTAATGATGCAAAAAAAAAAAAAAAAAAAAAAAAAAAAAAAAAAAAAAAAAAAGTAAACGGACAAAAAAATAGCTAAGTAAAAGAAAAGGTCAGGGTAACATTTACGGCGATGGTTACCTTTTCCGTGCTAAATTCATCAATCATTTTCAGCGTTCAATATCATGTGCTTCTAGAGACTGGTGCCAGTTATAGTTTAAAAATCAAGTCCATAACCCTAACTTATATCAACTTTGTTGTTAAAGTCAAACGAATATAGTGCTGCAGTAAATAATTTTGAATTTAGCACAGAAGGAGGTAACAATCGCCACATTTATTTTGATTAAAAGGAAATACAAGAAAAACAATATGTATGTTTATTTACAATATTTGGTTAAGATTCGTTTTCTTATTTTACATAACGCAGTACGCCTAGAAGAAAATTATTGTTGTCAATTTTAGCCGCTTTCACTCTAGCTAGAACAATCCGGAAATTTGTTAGTTTTTTTTAGAAAAACGATTTTTTCTCCAGATTTTACGAGGGTCCCGCGTATGTAAAACAAAAAAAAATAAATAACCAAATATTTTAACTGGACAACCCCCATAAAACACAGGTTTCTCTTTAGTACAATTTGAATTCATTACACAATAAAAAGAAGATTGTCCAGGCAACCAGTGCTGAAAGTCTTGTTTACTAACGGTTAAAATTTCAGCAGTAACGAACGAGAAGACAGTAAGAATGGTGTATTATTCACCATATTTTCATTTCTCTCCACACACACACAGTATATTCGCTGATATTAAGATATTCAGTTTAAAATAACTATCAGTAAAAATTCTGTGGAAAACTGACAAAGGCTTTTTATGCAAACATTTGCCAAACAAGAGAGAGAGAGAGATGGCCCATGGGATTAGAAAAAGACAAATTAAAAGAGAGGCGGGTGGAAAATGAATAAAGGTATTAAATTCCCATAAAAGAGTTTAGAAAAGATTTTTAATGGTCACTTTTATTGTACGAATACAAACATACAAATAAAATAAAGCAATGAAGACGACTAACGCAATAAATCAAAAATATATTACACGATTTCAAGTTAAATGAAATGAACGTTTAATTTTGTGAGGGAAGCTGGAAATTGAAATATCATCATTACACTTAAACTTTTGGGGATGTTAAGCGAACAAATTTTAAATATAGAATACGAGGTAAAATTGAAATGTTAAATATATTCAATACCGAAGACAACAACTTTATATTTTTTCTAATCACACAAAACATTGAAAACGATAAGTACTTACATTCGCATATTGTCGATAAATCGTTTTGAAATTGGAGCGGATTTTTGTCTAAACCAACCATCAAACTGGAAAGTTGGGCAACAGGCCGAATCGCTGATTGGTCAGTTTGAATTCTCGAGAAAAACACAAAAAGAAAACGGCGAAGGGAGATAACTCTGTTCGGATTATCAAAGAAAATGACTCATTCATAAATGATCACATGGTCGTCGTCTCCGCCCTTAACTGTCTGTCTTAAACCGGTTCGGTTTTATCAGTTGTTCAAATTTCCCGCAAAGACATGTAACTGGTTGAAAAAGTCGGTAAAGAGCCGGGTATCTGTTGGTTGCATAATGACTTTGACGTAACCAGTTTTTACTTTCAGGAATTAAGGAAGGATATGTTTTTTTTTTTAATGAAGCATCTGACTCTAGTGTTCCATTTTTTTTTAAATTTTATTATAAATATATCTTGTTCTGTTCGTAAAATAAACACAGAAAATTTATTTTGAACGAGCGATAAAAGTATTTTAAAATGATTTTATGAGTTTTTTTATTTGTTTTTTGAGGATATTATTATCCTTATCTGGTGTTAACCAGAAAAAGTAAATTTAAATTAGAACCCGGCGATCTTTCGGAATAGGCATCCATTTGCCGATATCCTAAATTTATTTTTCCTTTGTTAAAAAAACAACACATTCCATGAAGATTAATGTTAGGTCTAAATGGATTAAAAACACAAGAAATTGTGTGAAGCTTATTCACACAATTTTCCTGGAATTTATTGGTTTTTGAACAAAATTTTTTTTTTTTTTAGGTTTTACAAGGAGGGTTCTGGTTACAATGTAACTGTAATGATAAACTGAACCGTTACTTTCACTCCGTTTAATCAATTAATTTTTTGGTTAAAGAAAACGGCTCTGTCGGCTGGGGCCTAGAATACACCGACTGCAGCGGGGTAAGACCCCTCCCCCCAAACAGGGGCCACAAAGTCCCAAGACTATTAAAACAAAAAAAAATAACCTTTCACCAAAGTCGCAAGATCAAGAGATATTCTTCAGATTTTTTTTCTTATCGAATTTTTGGGCGCAGATGAAGTAAATTATTTTTTTTTAAAAAGATTTCTTCTTTTCCACCGTTTAAAAACCAAATTAATTATTGTTTTGTTCTTATTTACCTTGAACATATATATGAATAAATATATATATATATGATAATTATAATGACATTTATTA
>VCCN01002162.1:2120503-2131097 GCA_006491835.1 Architeuthis dux | reverse complement strand
AGGCTGCTCCACACACCATAGAGTCCCTTCCAAACATGCGCCGTTGGAACGGGCACTGCCCTAGTATTTTTAAAAACTATTTCTAATAAATTCTCCTAAGTCATTTACTTATTTATTAGTTTATCCATTAGTATTTTCTATATTTAAATTATCAGTTTTTAAAATGTACTCTTATGCGATGAGAGCACTTTTAGGCCAAACACCAAAGGTTTGAACTGCACTATGTACTAAAATTCCTATCTTCTAAGAGAATGTTAGCATAAACCAAATTTTGACCGTAACAAGTAAGTTCTTGAATTTCTAATTAATTAAATTACTTTATATTTACAATATAAGGAGGTAGATATTCTATCTATATAAATATATTGTTATTAAATTAAAAGCAGTAACTCTAGTTATTATCAGGGGTGTGCGCTGCAACTTTTCCAGTAGGTGGCAACAGGAATCATATGTTGTTTATTCAAAGAGGAGTCAATGAAACCCCCCTTGAATAAGAATGAATTGTGAAGTAAAGATTGTGTGTGCATACACTTAGAATCAATGTGGTCAGATTCATTATTTTCAGGCATTAATATTTGTTCAATATTTACACAATATAAATTAAATTTTTTCCAGACCCCAAGATGAAATGTGTTCAAGTTAGTCATGCACAAAAGAGAAAACTAGCAAAATAAAGAAGAAGCAACAAAATGTTTTGGGTTTAGTGGCAAAGACTGCGAAGCTGATAGATTTTTTGCATGCAATTATCTTCCAAAAGAAAATTAATCTTTGTCATCAAAAGTGGACACCACTACAACTTTTTTCAGTCCAAACTCAGAAGATCATGATGGCATTGGTGTATCTACAGGCTGGTTCAATGGGCACAAGTATCATTACTGAACCCACTTTGCCCATAAATTCTCTCAATATCTCCACTGCAATGTCAATGACAATCTAAAGTAGAAATAACTGCTACTAATGAAAATCTACAGGACGATGGTGTATAAGAATTTATTTGTGTACTTATACAAGGTCTAGTTGACCAGCTGTTGCACTGCAGAAATGAATGCAATTTTTCCTTTATTTCACAGGTTGGAGACAAGTTCTCTAGTCTCCAGAGAAATAATAAGTTTAATTTTTCATACCTACAATGGTACAATTTGTTTAAAGCCTTATGAGACCAACCAATCTTGCAGGAGGGTCAGTTGGTGCTCCGACCAATAAGATTAGGACCGAATTTGCTTACAAGCAAATTTGCGGCTTTAAGAGCACGTCGGACACTCAGAATGTGTGTTACAAAGTCTGAACCATGCTCTTGATGTTTGAATTACATACACCTACAAGGTACATTTTGCTGCAAACCTCTCTACCTGTTATCCAGACTTATTGCCATACAGACATCTTAAGGAAGAAAGGTACGGTTGCACTTTGTTATTTCTGTGTGCTGTTGGTCGACCAGTACTTGCAGTCTTCCCAGTTTTGCGGAATGGGGGCTGCTGGGAGCTTGTTTCAGCGTGTTTATTTATTATTAATCGTAAACATTAATACATACATATATAGATTTTAATACATACATATATAACACCACAACAGTCTATTTGACAAATCTAAAGTTTCACTAGTGGCAAACCAGCAGAATACTGTTCCAAAAACGTTCTTTGAGGTAAAAGCCAATGGCGAGCAATAGAAAGAGAGCAGTCATTATATTCACCATCAATTGGGTCAGTTTACAGTTTTGTTTGTAAACTTTTTACTCCTAAATGTTCCTTGAATTTTGTTAAAAGAGAAAGGGTTCAGTTGTAACGGATACATATCATATTTTGCACTCACACACACTCTGGTCATTTGAGTGAAATCACTTGACACATATATTTCCTTCGGAACACCCAGGTTTTAGATATTCCTAAAACCAAGTTTATCTGTTCCAAGTACAACTCCAGATAACCAACTTACAGTACATGAAAATATACCTTTCAACTCAAAATACAATAGACCAAATGTCTAGGAAAATCTTGTATCTTATCACCTTCCATTTACACAGTGACTGTTGAAATAATATTGTAATTGATAATCATGAAAGAAGCCTCACCAAGGCTTTATGCTAATATACTTAACTCGCAGACAAGACATAGGAATTTGGACAGTAGTTGGAAAAGCACATTAAAGTAGAGTGGTACATGTCTTCATGCATGTAATAGCTGTTATTTGTATGTCAGCTGAATGTAACTTGACTTTTTAAGGAAGAGATAAAAGATTTGGTTCACTGCAAAATGGAAATTCTTTTAAGGTCACATTTCAAAACATGGAAATTCGGGAAAGGAAAATCCTTCTTATGTGTCCAAAATTAATTGTGAGGAAATTATTGAACTAATGGCTCAAAAGGTTCACATGTTCATTGTTGATAAAGTGATTCATTCTGGTTATTTTAGCTTGTCAGTTGACTCAACTGCAGATCTATCATATATAGATCAGTTAAGTGTTGTATTTCAATAAATAAAATATGGACTACCTATCGAGCACTTTTTAACATTTGTAGAAATAGGAAGCCATACTGGTGAGAGATGGTAAACCAGGTGTTGCAATATTTTCATCATGTTTGCAAACTAAATTTTTCAAAATGTAGGGGTTAGTCCTAAGACAACACTGCTGATATTTCTGGGTGTTATAGAGGGATGCAGATACAAATTTTAGAAGAAAATAAGTTTGCCATATATGTGACATGTGCCACCCCAATCGCTAAATCTAAATTCTCTAAAAGTGCAGTTAACTGCTGGCAGGTGGCAGTTAATTTTTTCTCAACAGTACAGTTGCTCTTTACATTTTTTCCAGCCTAATCCAGGCTTCGGAAATTCTTAAAATTAGTCTTGGAAACGAAAGTGTGTTAAAATCCCTTTCTGATACCAGATTGGAGGCACATGCTGTGGCAACAGCAACAATTCATAGGTCATTCTTTAAGATTTTGGAAACTTTAGAAAGTCTAGCAGAAGACAAATCACAAAAAGGAGACACTAGAAGAGAGGCAGACAATATTGCAGATAAGATGCAAGAGCTAGAATTTTAAAGTTAATCATATGGGATGAGATTTTGTAAAAGTATCATAGAGCAAGTAAAGTTCAACAAAGTGAAGATGTGAACGTAGAAACACATGCAGATGTGTATGCCTCATTAACTGACCAACTTTGCATTTTACAAGATGACTTTGAAAGATTTTGAATCACTTGCAAAGGAAATTCTACCAGATGTTGATTATAATGCAGCCCAAACTCACAAGTGTATCAGAAAGAAGTAACTCAATGACGAAGATGCATTAGAAGTAAATTTAAATCCCAGAGATAAATCTTGTATCATCAGCTTTTACTAATAAAAGAAATAATGGACAGATTTTCTTTTCAAGGTGATGTACCAAATGTTGTATCATCATCTACTGAAACTAAGAGATATGTTCAGTGTTCTCAAAGACTAATTGATGCTTCCCCAGAGGACTTGGACATTAGTTTCTCTAGTGAGCTTCAGTAGTTTCACTCATATGTGTGCCATAAGTTTAGTGCAACTGAAACTGTAAAAACCGGATTCAGTTATACTGAACTTAATAAAATAATTATAGAAGACAAACTTGAATATATTTTTGACAGGGTACAGCACTTTCATCTACATCACTTTAGCAAATATCAGTGTTGTCTAAAATCACTTTTGTTCCAACAATATCTCCAAAAGTTCTCAATGAATTTCCATGACAATGGTTGATCATGGGCAAGGAAGAATTGATGAAATTTTGTTGTGGATCCAGGGATTCTTTCCGATTGAGAGATATTTTTTTAATTAAATTTTGGTTCGGATACTGGAGTTTTTTCTTCTCAATCAAAAGAAATTCTTGGATCCACCCCCAAATTTCATCAATTCTCCCTTAGTCAATGGCCCATCATTCAACAAAATGTCATTGAAATTCATTAAGAACTTTTGGAGATATTGTGGGCACAAAAGTGATTTTAGACCAAAGTGATTTAAACAAAATTGATATTTGCTAAAGTAATATAGATGAAAGTACTGTAACCCATTTTTGACATTTATGCTCACAAATTGTCTCTGCTAAGTATCGAAGCATATTTGTTATGGCAGAATAGTTTTGATAACTTGATCAAAGACATTATGCACCACCACCCCCTTCGACCTCCGCTGTCCACTCCACGCCAAACCTCGACCACCCTCACGTTAATGTTCAAAGATCGATGGACGATGTCTGGGCACAGGATTCAAAGCATCAACGAAAACCGAAGTTAAGTCAAGACTGCTGAAAACAGGAACATGTGACACTGCTATAACAATAAAGCATTTACTTGAAGATCAAGTTGATATATCATCTGCTGTCTGGTACGGGAGGCAATGCAATACAGTACTTCTAAAATCTGCTTCAGGTCAGGATTATTGCTTTTTTTATGAGACAGAGAAGAAGATCTCTGCAATCCACTACTGGCAGCCTCGTGAGTGATTGAGTAGAACCAATCTCTGTAGTCTAGTTTTCAGTGGGACTTGAATAAGTTGTTTTCGGTTCTACCATACAGTAGTACAATGCTTTTGCCTTCTCCGCCTCAGATATCAAAGCGACAAGAGTTCGCCAGGCAAGTTGATCCAAATCTGAAAAACAAAATCTAGGGTTGGGTCTGATAGACGTAGGGGAGACACTCAACTCCACTGGTGCCTTCTCCAATCACTATTCGATGTCTCAACAACCGCCGATCAAAAGCCCTGCCAAGGACACTGCCTGTGTTTCAGTTCAGGTCGGCAAGTGTACACAAACCAACTTGTCAACAGCTCATCCTTCCACTGTCTGGCATTTCTCTTGACCAGTAACTCCTTGTTTCCATTTCAAGGCAAACACTAAAGTACTTATTCTGATACAATGTATCTGTTGTGTACTTGTAAAATCTAGCGTAACCATAGTATCACAATTGCATTTTTTTTAAAGTAGAAGAAAAATGTTTGAAGTATAAGTAAATTTATAAATATTATTAGGCATATTTGTAATCCATGTGCATGAAATATGTTAAAATTTTGTATTTGAATTTTCTTTCTTTGTTCTTTGGTTTCTTCCAGATCAATTATGATGGAGATAGGCGTACAGTCGACAGAGCTAAACTACATAATGCATGAGTGGGGAGCAGACATCAAGAAGAGACATTGTTTTTGCTGCTGGTTTGCAGTTTCTGCCAGGGTTTGGATTGTGTGACTTCACTTTGTGAATAATTAATAAATTTCTCAACTTCTCTGTATTACACCCTTATAATAATTTTAAGTGTTGAAAATTTTTCAACATATTCATTGATATCAGTCTGCATGATATGTGCTCTTATGAACTCTGTGCTCTTATTAACATCTGATATTCTGATGGTTTGATTTTAGAACTTGTCTTTATGAATATGACTCATGGGCGCAGGAGTTTCAGCTATATAACACCCAGACTTTGGAATCAATTACCCTATGATATCCGGAACATACAGGCTTTAAATAAAAAATGAAAACTTGTTTCAAGACTTTCATAATTATATGAACTCAGTAAATAAATACACTTTGTAACTGTGGCTCCTGCTATGTGTTTTGTAAAAAAACGTTATTGACAAGTTGCACTTTCTTCTTACTTTTCTTTAATAGGCCTTATATTTTTACCGCATTTAATTGCTGTCAAATGTTGTCAAACGCTTTTGTCCAGTGGGGACTTAAGTAGTGAGGTAGCCGAGAAAGGACGCTTTCTATAAATGCATTTATTATTATTAGTGAGTCTTAATCATGGTGTTATTATCTTGTCAGTTAAGCAATAGGAGGCCCGAGGGGGCATCATTATAAGGCTTTGCTTACAGCATCAATTGGCCTTAATCCAGCCCTGCCACTACGCATAATACCAGTGCTTAGATACAGTGTAACATTTGGATACCTTATTTTGCAGGGGCAAAACTGCCTCTTTCAGGATGGCAAAAAAGTGATACATTTCTTTTTCTAGTCCATTGAAATACCATTGAAAGATTTTACAAAGTATGGTTCTGGGGAATTCAACCAAGCAACATCGAGCAAAGCCCTGCAATTTTAAATTCACCACATGAATTAAATTAATCTTTTCTATTTCTGCATTGTTTACATTTTTTATCATTTTATGTAATATATAATATTATTATATTTCATTTTAGCAACGTTTTTGTGAGTGAACAAGCTTTGGCAATTAACATCCAGCAACCCTTATTTTCAGTTTTTAAAACCATCTCGCAACACTGAAACCGAATCCTAAAAAACAACCAGCAAACCAGGAATCAGGTCTTAAAAACACCCACCTACTTTAGAACCAGATCTTAAAACAACTAGAAACTCAGGAACAAGGCTTAAAAGAACCTGATATAGCTTCTTTTTTTTTTAAATTGCTGCTAATAAAAATATTGCTGGTTCTATGGTAGTTGAGTGTGACAGAAAATTTAATTTGCATATAAATGTACAGTAAAATGGTCTTTTAGAATCCTTAGAATTACAAAATTAGAAATACACCATCATCAAAATAGTGATTTAAAAATCTTGTCTTTGCAACAAAGACTGCACAATTTACCATAACCATACAAAGTATAATTTTCATTGCTGTACTTTTTAAAATTCTAAAACTTTGTATAGCCTATTTTTAAAGACTATAAATCATGTATACAAGACAATTGTAAACTTAGAAGATGAAAGCAATTCTAAAAATTGTAGGTAATCCATATTTAAATCAATTTTATTTCATTGTATTTTTATTAATTTATTTGTAACTTTCTCATAAAGAGTCAGGTGGGTTACTCTCAATCATTGTTCTATAGATGTTCTGAATAAACATGAAAATAACAACAAAATACAGGTCTGGTTAGTCACTCAATAGAAACCGTTATGTGACCAATGTGTTTTGGCTGCATGTCATGTTGGGGTGATCAATGAATAAGTTACTTCTCTCACCTTTTGTTGGACAGTGATCACTAAAAATGTCTGAATTTTCAAAAAACAAACATGAACGCTGCCAGACACAAACTAAGGAATCAATTTCGCATAAACTTTCATTGTAAATTGGCCCCCCCCCAAAAAAAAAAACGAGGGGGGGACAAAAAAGAATTTCTAGACATAATTAGGAGTAAATGTTTAAATTTTCAGCCCAACTTAAAAACTCAAGAAACCTATGTTGACAGTTTTGGTTGATGGTATCTAATGAATTGAATAATTATTATCTACAATTTTTAGAATAACTTCATCCTCCAAGTTGAAAACTATCTGATATTCATGTTTTATAGTCTTTAAAAATAGGCCATACAATGTTTGAGAGTTTTAAAAAGTACAGTAATGGAAATTATACTTGGAGAAAATGAATTTGTTGAACATAATAAAAACATTCTGACACCCAGTGTATATTTTAAAATATTTCAAAGGCTTCTTGCTTCTGCTTTTAGGGGCATAGTCAACTGTTTATATAGTTATTTACAACAGAAAAATAATTTAATGAACAATTATCTCAGTTTCACAAAAACCTTTTTTATTTTCTTTCAATATAAACTTTTTCATTCCTGGACATCTTCAATCTGTCCCTGCTTCTTTAAGAATCATTAGATTTTTTGTTCTCAAGAAATAGTTTCTTCTTCTCTTTGGTCAATTTTGTTATCTCATGAACAAAACAGTTTTTACACATTTAAATAAGAGGTACATTTTCTATCAAAATTGTTAAGCATCTTTATATGTTAAGCTTCAGATGTAAACAGAATTAACTTATTGTTTAAAGATAAAGTGCCAGTTGGCTCTAATATCATTAAAACAGTTCAATTTTCATGCATTTCATTTCAGTCAGTGTGAGAAAATAGATTTTCCTTCAACTAAAGAGATTCTCTCAAAATACAATATCCTTAATTTGGATATACCTTAGATAAGGATTGGTATGAGTATTTCCATGGGTTATGCTTAATGTAGGGGCAGAGACTACCAACCAAGGTTTCTGTGGAAGCTTTATATGCTTCTGGGTCTTTAAACCAGTGACTTGCGCACATGCTTGGCTCAAGGGATCCACGCTTTTCATTGGAATAGACTTTAGGGAATCGCCTAACTGAACCTGTGATTGTTTTGCCACCATGATAAGATGATCCATATGTTGAAATCATGGGAGGTGGATGGAAAGTGCCGGTACTGATATCCTTCGGATGATGTAGGAATTTGACATCTGTGTGATGTAAATTTTTGTCTTCTGCATAGTGCCTTCGACCTAAAATTCGACTGTTATGTTTCTTTGGAAGAAAAAATAAAGGAAATGAGAAAAGGATGAGTGAAAAATTAAACATTTAGTAATTTTCACAGACATTAATAAATCAAAGGTGAGTGAGGTTCATTTATCTTTTATCTAACCAGAATTAAAAGACTGGCAAAGTAGGAGGACAACTTAACCATCAAAAATGAATTGCATCATAAGGACTGATTTGACCGATCACCGCTAAAGAAGCTAACATTTTTTTACTTTCATACTAAACTGGCACAGCAATGACTGTTTGAGTTTTAGTAAAAAAACGATTATTTTATTTTATTCTTTTTATTAAATCAAGTATTGTAAACCATTTTTATTAATTTTTGACAACTATTTACATTCATTCTAATTTTTAGTTTGTTTAATCACAATTTCAGTAAGGCTGGCACCAGCAGTATAACACAGCTTTGGTTTTTGTAAAAAAAAGCGATCGATTAATTTATTATTTAATTTTTATATAGATGAAGTATTGTAAACCATTTTTATTAATTTTTAATTACTATTTACCTTCATCTTAACTTTTAGTTGTTTTTGTGATCAGTCAAATCAGTCGTTATGATGCGATCCATTTTTTACGGTTTTACGTCCTACTTTGCCAAAAGACTAATTGTGATGAATCAGGAATTTGAAAAATTACAGTCAACGTTATACTCCTTGATGTACTCTATTGTAAACAAAAACTTTTGCAAATTCAATACCTATCTTAAGATTCAAGATATAAATGTCTATTCATTAATGTTCTTAATGGTCATAAGTTATGAATGGGAAGCAAGAGTATAGAAATATTTATCACCTAGCAGTTTCATCACTGCTTATTAAACAATAAACTTTTAGCATAAAACTTATAAAGAATATTTAATATTTGTTAATGATTGTTCATGAATAGTACTCATCTTATTCAAAACATATTTAAAGATACTTGTTTAAGATGATTCAGTGGAATAATGTGAACTTATAGCAGATGATAGATATAGTGAATAGTTGAGTAGTTCATTGAAAGGTTTAAGAATTGGTCATTCTACAGATAAAAATCACTAAAATTAATGGACTTGACTAACATAAGAAATAAAGATTACAAAACCTTATCACTTTTACAATTTATATTTATCACAAACATGTTTTCAAGAAATGAAATATATAAAAAATCTATTCATACATACATAAGAAAAATATTCACTATCTGTATTGAATGCTCGCTTGTTATCAAGCTGTGAAAACACATTTGAAGATTTGAAGTTTATCTGAAAAAAGAGATGAAAAAACAAGGTACAAAACACAGAGTTCAAATACAAAATCATAAAAAAATAAATTAAAAAATAAGGCCTATTTTGAAATAAATGTGTTTTTACTACAACTTTAGTTTTATTTATTCGTCTAATTTAGAGGTCAAATGCTGAATAAATTTGTTGCCAGTAGAATTTCAATTTGTTCAGGTGAAATGAGACATTAAAAAAAAACTAGAGAAAGCCAAAGAATTTCTGTTCATTTATTAGGGCAATACTTTCAAAACCCCTGTTTGGGGGTGTCTTACCCTTCTGCAGGGGATGCAGTCGGCATATTCTAGGCCCCAGCCGACAGGGCTGCGTTATTTTTGAAAGTATTGCCCTAATAAATGAACAGAAATTCTTGATGTTCTTTTACCAAAGTTGCAAGAATCTATATATTTTTTTTTTAAACTCGATTTCGGCATTAAATGACCCATCAAGGGTTGATACGCCGTTAAACCAATCAATCAATCAAAAATAACTAATGCAGGAATAAGAAACTTTTCACAAACATCTAATTGAGCCAATGTGGGTTTTTATTTTAAAATCTTAGAAACAGGATTTAACATTTTTCATTAAACTGGTAAAATCAGAGACCATATTTTAATAAGTAAAAGATTTTAAAAAATGCTGCATTCTACTAATATCCCTGATAAAGAAAACAAAAACCATCTGTACTTCATATAACTCTAAGCAGCCATTAATTTTAGTTATTCTTACCAAAGTGATATAACTATTTGTTTTAAATTCCATGAAATAGTTTGTACTAGGATGATAATTGATACTGCTATCAGGCCTTCCTCCTAGGGTGAGGGTTTTTAAAAGTTGGAACCGTTATAGTCAGCAAAGGAGGTGCCGTACAATTGTTTTATGTAACCCCAAGTTAATGTACCCATATAAAAAGATGGTATTATTCTTTGCTGCTAACAGGATTGCTGCTAAGATAAATACCCCCAACCCCTTCGGAAATATATCCTTTTTGCCCAGAATTTCTCTTTTCTGGTGAATGTGTGGCTAAAATTGTTTTGGTAAAGGTAAAGCATCCCATCTCTTAAGAGACAACTCCCAA
>VCCN01002162.1:2104072-2114533 GCA_006491835.1 Architeuthis dux | reverse complement strand
AAGCAGGCAGGCTTCAAAAGTGGTTATTCAACAATAGACCACCTACATTCAATAAATCAACTAATCAAAAATTCATTCGATTACAATAAATCTCTAACAAGGTGTTAACGAGAATTACATACACGTCATTCAGAACATATAAGAAAATGGCACTGCAATAATTAGACTACATAAAGATACAAACAAAATAAAGATAGGAAAAGGAGTGAGACAAGGGGATACAATATCATCTAAACTGTTTACAGCGAGCCTTGAAAGCATCTTTCAGAAAACTGACTGGGAGGGATTCAGTGTAAACATAGATGGAGAATATTTGAACCACTTGAGATTTGCTGACGATATATCAATGACAACAGAGGCATCAGAAGGATTACAAAATATGTTGAGTGGTCTAAATAGGGTAAGTAAAAAGGTAGGGTTGCAAATGAACTGAACAAAGATGAAAGTAATGTTAAACAATAAAGTCCAAAAAAAACCTGGGGCAGGGGTAACAAGTTTTTTCTAGACATAATAAGGCATATGTTTTCTAGACATAATACATTGAAATTTTCAGCCCTCTAACTCCATTGGTGCAAACTGTACACGTCATACATACATAGCCAGCTAGCCATCCAGACCTACTTGAAAGGTGTAGAAACCTATGTTGACAGTTTTGGTTGACGGTTTCTAATTAGTTTCCTTGGATTTATATATTTCATAGATAAGTTGAATAAATTTTCTGTAAGGAAATACAATGAAATTTTTAGATGAAGAAATAGTCCAAGGTCAATATTTCTTTTTACAGCCAAAATGCAAAGAGTTTTAATGAATATCCTAACTATTCTAATATTCTAATAACCCTAGCAAAAAAGAAACAAATTGGTACATTCATATAATGGGCAAAATTCATTGTAGGAATTAGATTAAAAACAGCTTCACTACTGTCTACTCAATGTATTATATCACAGTTTAAGTTTGTTTAAAACATTTTTATGTTATAAATATTGCTTTGCTCTAATCTTTAACAGATGTTATTTTTTAAATATTTGAATGATTTGTCAGTTAGGACATGAGAGTTGTATGCGGAAAATAGCGCCTATGGCAAGCATCTTTTAGATAACTTTACGATAATATCAACTCAAAAATACATGTCATGATGGAAACTGAGACATGAGAGAAGAACATGTAAAAAGCTTTGATGGTTCCCAAAAACACGACCATCATTGTATTCTGCCTGGCTGCATGTACACCAACCAAATTGAGTGTATGTTTGTTGCAATTCACAAACACTGACAGGTTGTTTTTCTCACTTATTCTCTAATGAACATTACTTCTGTGTCCAGTCATCATACATTTGAAGAAAATTCCTTTTTCACTATCTGAGGATGGCTTGTCTAACTTTTAAATAGAAACTGTTCTGTGGCGCCCCCTTCAAATGGCACCCATGCAGTGTTGCTGATTTAGTGCATTTCACGTTTTGGCAGTTCAAAAAGCACTAAATTAGTGCATTTCCGCTTAAACATTTTGGCCATTTCTTGGCTATTTCCGACCTTTTAGTGATTTTTGGCAGTTTTTGGCTATTTAAAACAAGAATTTAGAGCTTTTTGGCTGTCAAACTAGTGCAAAAATATTTTTTGAGTTGGCACCACTGCGCCCAGGGCACCTGCCATACCCTAGATATGCCACGGGTAGTATGTTGCTTTTACACTTTATAAGGACTAAAATTATCTTTCCATCAAAAAATTATAAATTTAAAACATGGCATAAAGAAATAGAAACTGATTATTAATGAATGTTTAGATTGTCATGTTTTTTTTATCAGATATTGTGCTACTGTGGTGGCAACAAAAGTGTCCACCGATCACTTAAATATTAATTTATTTTCTATCGGCCCATTGAAGTGATTTCAATTAATAGCTGAAAAATAACCTATAATAATTATGTACACATAGTATTTTCTCTTACCATCAATTATGATAGCCGATTAAAAAATGTATAAATTTTGATGGTATTTATTATTCTCATGTACTTGTTTCTATTTTTACCAGTTTTAAATTGATGGAGTTTTAGAATATCATCAAGTGACCTGGTGTTGATAATTTTTTTTCATGATGATTTCAGAATATGAAAATGTGTAAAACATTATCAACAAAAATGAGCAGAATAATCCAAACAAATTCATAAATACTCATAATATTTAATCGCTCACCAAGATCATTTTTCTGAATAGTTCTATTGGTCTGTTAGTTTTAGAATGTCACAGAATTTTTTCAAACAAAAATCTGGGCACATCTTGGGTGTATTATTTAGATACATAGTCTATAGTTATATAATAATTGTTAAGCTTCAAAATTAATCAATGAAACAGATTTCTTAATTATTTTTCTTATGCATTACACTATTTTAATATATTATTACACTTAATTATACTTGCATAATTGC
Source organism: Architeuthis dux (assembly GCA_006491835.1). Lineage (NCBI taxonomy): Eukaryota > Metazoa > Mollusca > Cephalopoda > Oegopsida > Architeuthidae > Architeuthis > Architeuthis dux. The sequence continues at coordinate 2,112,112 of VCCN01002162.1, read as the reverse complement.
ATACATTTACATTCATGCAAACATGGAAAGCGAAACAAAGCACCAATTAGATCTCCCATAGAGTTATGTTACAGTGACAAGAAAATTAATAATCCATCAAACTTTATCTTGTGTTATTTTACCTTTAAGGATACAGTTGAGCGTTTGTGGAATCTACTGAAACGAAAAGTAGAAGAATGACAACCATCCAACAAGACAGATTTGAAAGAATGCATACAGTCAGAGTGTAAAAACATTCCAGTGACTGTTTGTGCATATCTAATGAAGTCAATGACATCAAGACTATAAGCAGTAATAGAAAACAAAGGCGGTCACCAAATACCAAATACCGATTTTAAATAAACTTTTTTTGTAGGGGTGTACTCATTTTTTGATGGCAACATATTCATATTTTTGGAAACAGAGTTTCAATGCTGTAGAGTTTGGTCATAAATAATACCTGATAATATCAGTTTTGATTGCATAATATTCCACTAGAAATAATAAAATCCTGCTATATTTCGTTTAGAAGACAATTAAATTCTATTAGAAAGTGGTAGGGGTGTACTTATTTATCACTGACTTTGCTCTTGAAAGGATTGATTGTCCTATTTTAAATAACCTTCCATGTTAACATCGGAAAGTTTCCAGAGTTATTGGTTCACTTGTGTGAAATTGATACTTCTTGATAAGGCGTCGAGTGACATGACAAAGTTGAATGAAAGCTGAGTAGCCATATTGAGTTTTTACTAAGAAACAAAAGACATGTACACAAACAAAGCAAGTGTCTATTCAGGCAGACAGGATAAAAGGCAAGGATATATAGACATATATACATAACAAACATTTAATGGACAAATGAAAATGAAATACATACATTTAAGAAGTAGACGGTACAGAAATAGCTGTAAGAAAAAATGTTGCAATGGGATTAAGGAGATGTGCATTACTAAAGGTAGATAGTTAAACTTGTGTATGAAAGAAATACATGGGCCATTAATTAGTTTTTCTGGCTTCATTATGGGAGCTTGGCACAGAAGCGAAAAAGGGCTTATTATAAAAGAGACCATGTGACCAGAAATGCTGCATTGATAGCCATGGCTGCATTTGGCAGAAAGAGAGAGTGAATTTTATTAATTTGGTAAAGTCTAGTGTTTTGATACACCAGAGCATATTACGGAGCGAGTAAGAAGTTTGAAAAGTGAAATGAGTATCTGAAACTGGAGTGATGCATATGGACGGCTAGTAGCTTGCTTTCATAGCAGAGAGAACTGGAATGGACCAATTGGGTGCAGCCAACTGGGCGTGACCCATTTGTGAACAGCCATTTAGGTGCCATCATTTTGGGCGCTAGGAAAAAATGTCGATTGATTCATCATCAATCTAAATATACACATATACACACATATACACACACACTACATGCAGACACATGCCATGCACATACTACTTAAGTATATATACATGATATGTACACACATACACACATACCACATACACACATGCTACATACTAACACGTGCACACACATGCCACATATGCACACATTGTTCATATAGAAGAGAATAAGAGGGAGAACAGTGGGTACATTGGTATTGTTCATAGAGAGGGTAAGAGGAAGAATGACTTTGTTTATGTTCTTTCAAGCATACATACACATACATTTTCCGAGATCGTTAAAAAAAAAACTCTAAAAGTCATAAATATCACTTTTTAAAAACAAATTGAACTAGAAAGCACTCAGAGAGTGCATATCTCTGCCAATACCATTGTTAGGGGAAGTAATTGTGCATGGATCCACCCCAAATTTAATCACTTCCATGACCCATTGCCCACCTTCCACAAAATTTCATTAAAATTCATTGTGAACTTTTGGAGATATTATGCGGACAGACATATAACTATGACGTAGGGGATGTAATTGTGCATGGATCTGCTCCAAAATTTAAGCACTTCTTTCGTAGCCTATTGTCAGTCCTTCCACAAAATGAAATTCAATGAGAACTTTGGGAGATAATGTGTGGACAGACATAAAATTTGGGCAAGATTATGTGGTGTGGACATATAACTACAATGTAGGGGAGGCAGTTGTGCATGGATCTCTTAAAGATTTAATCACTTCTTCCATAGCCTATTGCCCACGCTTTTACAATATTTCATTGAGAACTTTTGGAGATATTGTGTGGACAGTCATAAGCATATACATAAATGTATGAAGGAAAATATCTCACAATCAAAAGAATATTCCTGGATCCACCCCATTGCCCACCCTTCCACAAAATTTAATTGAAATTCATTGAGACCTTCTGGAGATATTATGTTGACAAACATGAACTATTGGTGAGATTATGTGGCATGGATAGATATACAACTACAATGTAGGGAAGGTAATTGTGCATGGATCCGCCCCAAAATTAAATCACTTCTTCCGTAGCCTATTGCCCACTTTTCCACAAATTCATTGAAATTCATTGAGACTTTTTGGAGATATCGTGTTGACAGACATGAACTTTTGGTGAGATTATATGGTGTGGACATATAACTACGGCATAGGGGAGGTAATAATGACTGTAATTATTTCAGTATATCACTAAGAAGATTCCAACAAAAGATTAAAAACTTGTCAAGATGATGCACTCAATTCCTAGAGTCAATCCTTGACAGTTGCTATGGCATAATGACCTAAATAAATAGCAACAATGCAGGCTTAGTAAGTTGCAAGAAATAATGACTAATAAATGAGGATCTATTCACGCAAGTAATGACTCCACTTGGCATTTGGCAGATGTTTATAGTGCAAGCTAAGACAAGTTATACTCTTTACACCTCAAAAGGTCATCTCTGTTTTCTATCTATTATAAATTACTGGTCCGAGTGAACCAAAACTGGCTATTGACAAAGATTTCTGTACAATTTTACAAGTCTTTTTTCTTCTTCACATCACATTAAATAAACTTCCCTATACTTTACAATTTAAAAAAAAATCTCTGCAATAACAAAAGACTTGTGAAAAAGTTTATTCAATAATGGAAGACTTGTGAAAAAATCTCTTCAAAATGGGAGAATTGAGAAAAAATCTTATCTGAGGGTAAGAGAGGGATTGCTCAGTGACAGCTGATTGAAACAAAAATGTGATCTCAAGCTAAAAAAGCTAAAAAAGCTAAAAAAGTGTATATCTTTTGCTCGTCGTCTTCATTGTTGTGGTTGGACCTAATTTTTTCAACCTCATTTGTCGCAAAGCCAAATGTAGACCCAGCGCTTCGTTCAGAATAAAAAAATCTTTTTAAAGAGATAAATAAAAGAAAATTGAGATGCATAGTGGAGGACATATTGGGAAAGTTCTAATGATAAAATTGCCAAATGTATTCATGATATGAATTAATCAAGAGAAGTATAATTTGTTTACAAGGAGCATGCATTTGGCTTCAAGCATGGCCCATTGCCCACCCTTTCACAAATTATCAGCATCATTTTTGACATATTTCCGCTATAAAAATTTATCCATTTCTGCATGAGTTGTTTAATGTGAAACTTGTAATGAATTCAATTACTTCATCATACAAGGAACACCAAAGTTTTCGAAGCAAAATAAGCACGTGCTTAGGGTCTGTTGTCTGTGCTTAGGGTCTGTTGTCTGTCTTTGTTGTTTGTTGTTAGTTTCTTCTTTTCTGTTTTAGCTGTGTTTAGTTTGAATGCGTTTGGTTCATAACCATATTTTAGCTGTGCTTAGAAAAGAAAGAGAGACAGAACAAAGACACATATGTACAGGGTGATCACCTGTGGCCTAAGAGACCCTTACCAGCTCTCCCAGCTCTCACTTCCGGGCCCTCATTTCTGGGACCGGAAATGGAATGGAGTGGAGGCTGTTGGGTAGCTTGGTTTATTTATACATATATACATATATAAATATTAATACATACATATATAAACATTACAGGGGACACCATAGATTTCTTTTCCAGTGCCGGATTTACCAAGTAAACATATCAAAAAGAAGGTATCCAAAGATGGAGATGTACCAGAAGTATATCTGAATGCCAGAGATAAATTTTGTATCATCACCATTTATACAATTGTTGACAAACTTGAAACTGAGATGAGAAGAAGAAGAGAGGTGTACAAAGATATAGCAGACAGATTTTCTTTTCTAAGTGATGTGCCAAATAATGTCAGTTCATCATCTACTGAAATTGAAAGGTACTTTCAGTGTTGTCAAAAGCTGATTGATGCTTACCCAGTGGACTTGAACACTAATTTCCCGGCTGAGTTTCAGCAGTTTCATTCAAATGTGCTCCATAAGTTCAGTGTAACAAAAATTGTAAAAACAAGATTCAGTCATGCTGAACTTTATAAAATAATTGTAGAAGACAATATTGAGTGTGCCTTTCCAAATGTAGACATTAGCTTCAGTATATTTTTAACATTAATGGTCACAAATTGCACAGCAGAGTGTTCATTTTCTCGGTTGAAGTATATTAAAAATCCCAACAGAACAACTATGCGACAAGACAGGCTGGATTCCTTATCTCTGCTAAGTATAGAAGCAGATTTGTTATGTCAGATTAGTTTTGAGGATATGTTCGAAGACTTTGCAATTAAAAAAAGTAGAAAACTTTTTGAAATATAAATAAAGTTATAAGTAGGCAACAATAAACATTATTTTGCATCTTTGATTAATGTATGTTAAAATGCTAGGTATCTTCTAGGCGAGAAATCCATGGAATAAAAGGTGTTTTGTTTTGTACAAATAATGATATTTTTTCATTAGAATATATTTTTTTAAATGAACCAACATCGATTTCTGTAAAAAAAGAATCATTTTCAATAAATTTTTGTATTTGCATTTTCCCTCATAACAATTTCTTTAAGAAATGAAAATGAAGAGTTTGTGCACTGCGTTTGCTAGGTTAAGTTTTGTTCATTATATATTATGTTGATATTTTGTAATGAGCTACTTATGTTTATTGGTATCCAAATCTCATGTAGTAATACTGAATAGCTGTCTCTTTATTGGATTTAGAGTCGTCTTTGTATTCTCAATCTAATGTCACATTTTTTTAATGCAATGTAATACTGGTACCGTAGTGTACTGTAAATAAATCTTACTGTAAGCTTTGTTTCATTTTGAAAGATAAAATTTTGTTTTACAGCTTAGTATTGTTTTTATTTTGAATTACTTATATATGAGAGCACCATAATCTTTTCATTGCTTAGTGCCTCTAAAGGTCTTAATCCGGAACAAAGTACACTTCACTCTGGAACTTAACCATGCTGTACATTGGTACATCAATAAGTCCACAACCCAATGATGAAAAATCATTTATTTTACACAACACATGTTTATTTTTCAACATAATCTTCTTCCTTGTCAATGCACTTAATTCAGTGTTGAATATTAATCACATAGATTGAACATTAAACGGTGGAAATTTAAGATCAGAATTCAGCAAGTAACCATGTGTCAGGCTACAGACTTATTGATCCACTCTTATATGTGAGAATTGGGTCATTATCAGGTTACAATTAGAAAATATATTAATCAAACTATTGCAGAAACCAACGGAAATCAATATATTATTGCAAACAAATTTATGAAGATTACTTATACAAGTTAGAGAGGTATGTGTATTCAGTTGCATCCATCTGTTTTTCCATCTGTCCACAGGTTATCTCCAAAAGTACTCAATGAATTTCTATGAAGTTTTGTAGAAGGGTGGACAATAGGCTATGGAAGAAGTGATTACATTTTGGAGTGGATCCATGCACAATTACTTCCACTGACTCTTTGAGTGCTTTATAGTTATATCAAGGATTTCTGTATATCAAAAGTTATACAAGAAATCAATTTGAATTATTTCTCATGTAAATTTGAATAATGGATAATTAAGCATAATTTATTTATCGAAGCTCATGCATAGGATTTTATTTTATAATGAATTCAACAACAATTTTCCTCCTTCTTAAGTGAAAACGCTCTCTTCTTCACAGGCAATAGCCCTGCACAGTTATGAACCAAACGCGTTCAAACTAAACACAGCTAAAAACAGATAAGAACAAACAAACAAGCAACAACTAATATCAGACAACATTACAGTGTAGACACAATGATTTGCCGGATTCTGCATTTTTGCTCAGGTAGTCATGTAACATCTTGTTCTAATTTCTACTTCACTGCTTCAGTCCACATAATGACTTGTTTAATTTATAAACTGGTTTTTCATTTGTTTCCTGCTTGACCTCAAATCCTCCTGGTTGGTCCATATAAAAAAATCATGCACTGTTTTCACATCCACTGGTAGAGGGTAAGGTCATACTGTATTGATGTGATATTTGCAGTTGGAGAAAAAGTCTCCCTATAATCTATTCCCATTACTTGACTGTAACCTTTAGCAATATATCTTGTCTTGTATTTTTCAGACCCATCTGTATTTTCTTTGATTGCATAGACCCATTTATCCCCCACTGCCTTTTTGCCCTCTGGTAAATTGGTTAGTGTGAATATGTTATTCTCCCTGAGAGAATCAGTGTGCATGGGTGTCCATTGTCATTTTCGAGGGGCATATTTTCAGGTATATTTGGATTAGTGGCAACCCTGTTAAACAATAGGCATCCCACCCGCCATTTGTAGAGTAAGCAAGTATGAACCACTGTATTATCTACATGTCAGATGGTACACTTGACTGTTGACGAAGACACATGACATGAACCTGGGTGAGCTCCAGCGAATAATAATACAATCTTTTTATATGGGAACATTAATTTGGGATTACATAAAACAATTGTACTGTACCATTATCGTTTATTGACTATAAGGTTCCAACTTTCAAACGCCCTCGCCCTCGGTGAGAAGGCCCTATTCAGGAGGGGGACGCATATGTCAGAGTGCACTAGTTTAAGTTTGGCTCGTGCATCAGGTTGTCGGTTTCTAATCTGGGCAAAATCTGTGCAGACAGACTTGTCGACTTTGCCCTCAATTTTCATCCCTCTACTACATCTTGTAATTTGAAAACATCCTCATTGACCCAGGATTTTGTGCTAAGTTTAAGCATCATAGCACCCATGACAACTATCATCTTCATTATTCTCAGAGGTGTTTAGATATTAAAGTCTATTATAAACTTGTATATTAAACCCGGTACCGTTCTTATGAATGAGTTCATTGTGGCCCTCCTTAATGATGACTTGCTTCTTTGGCCGTCGCTGTTTTAACAGAGAAGATGTCCTGCAGGTATAAAGGTGTGTACAGCACCTTTTTCAGCATCACTAAGTGTCTCACCAGCTGTGCTGTAATGATCATTTCTCTCAGTATAACGTAGTCTGTGACACTCTCATTAAAGTTTTTCTAGAGAGATGTCAGTTCAGTATATAGGCTAATCACACTTGGTTCTCCCTCACCTGAATTATGGTCCCGTAATATCCATAAAGTCCCTCTTCCATTGTCTGTGACTTCTCGTATAAAGAGAGAAAAACTTTTGCCATCTAAAAATTGAATTAGTTCAGCATAAGCTTCTTCATTCTTTTCTGTATCTACATCCAGATCAGCGTCTTTGGCTGGGTCGTTCGATATGATGTTCTTTAGCCCCAACATACGTAAGAGGCCTAAAAACTTTGTTTCCCAAATTCATAATTTTTGTCATCTCCATCGAAACACAGTCTATTCAATCGGCTTCCCATATCCCTCCTGGGCCCATAACCTGTTGTGTTTGACATAATTATTAGGAACAACGGTAGAATCAGAAAATCATAACAGAGGAATAAAATACACGTGATGGAAATCTTTATTTTTGTACATTTACAACAACTAACTAAAAAGAGAACTAGGATTGCAGAATTATTGTCTTCACTCAATAAACAATCCACTAACATCGCTAAAGGACAATGATTGTGCCTGTGTTACTACTACTACTGCCTGAAAAATTATTGTAGGAAATCTTAGCACCATTCGTGAGAAGAATGATTGGAGAAAATTCTGATATAAGAATTATTTGTTTCCAATGTGTAAAAACGGATATAGACTAAAATTCCTTAAGAAAAAAAAGGTTTTCTATGAAAATTGAGATG
>VCCN01002162.1:2081278-2096426 GCA_006491835.1 Architeuthis dux | reverse complement strand
CCCTTTCTCGGGAACCTTGATACTTAAGTCCCCACTGTACAAAAGCACTTGAAAACATGTAAAAGTATAAGGCCTATTAAAAAAGAGTAAGAAGAAAGTGCAACTTGTCAATAAAGTTTATACAAAACACAGGGCAGGAGTTACAGTTATGAAGTGTATTTATTTACTGCATTCATATAATTATGAAAGTCTCGAAACAAGAAAGTTTTTATTTTTGATTTAAAGTTTGCTAATGTATGTATGTTCCGTATATCATAGGGTAATTGATTCCAAAGTCTGGGTGCTATATAGATGCAACTCCTGCACCCACAAGTCATATTCATAAAGACAAGTTCTAAAATCAAGCCATCCAAATATCGATGTTAATAAGAGCACAGAATTCATAAGGGCACATATCAGGCAAATTTTATTGATAACTTATAAACAAGATGACAACAATTTTATTAGCTTTGATTACAATGAACAAAATTTGAGGAGTTCAATAGAAAACTGTACAAAAATGTATCCTTTAATCTTCTTCTTCCACTCTGATGATAGGAACTCCTAAAATAAAAATAGAAATGGGAGGCTTTGTTAACTTCATGTACACATACACAAACACACACAATAAATCAAAGTAGTTGATCACATTTTATAAAATTCTCCTTTTTTCTTTGAGGTAACTAAGTTATTCAACTCTGATCTTGAACTTAATAAGTGATTCAAACATATCTATATCTGCAATAGATATTAAAGGGAGAGAAAAATGGGTAGTTTTGGTTTTGGTTAATAATTGTTAGTTTTAATTCAAGCTAATATGCCTACATAAATCATGAACACACATTTTTTTTATTGATATCCATCTCCCTTTGTCTTTTCATTGATTGACCATAATGGGAAATACCAAGACTGAAGCAGATGTTTCCCTTACTATAATCCAATGCACATGCAATTCTCAATTTAAAGAAGTCCAATGTCATATAGAGAGATTTGAAACACAATGGAAAATATATACACGTGTGTATTTGTGTGTACGTTTTCTTCTTGATCTCTTTGTAATTACTCTGGCAGTGTAAATCAGGATGCCAAGTAACAGGAAACAAGAATGATAAAAACACAGTTCTATTTGTCTTCACATTTAACCCCTGAAAAATTCCAAGCTTTGGCCTGAAAATTGTTCCAAGAGTTTCCAGATGAATCATGAATTTCTAACAAATATCTAATGTAGTTTTAAATATTCTTTTAAAGTTTAAAATTGACCGACTATGAACCAATATTGTTTCCATATCTCACATTAGTAACATTTTAATAGAGACTTTTGTACTTTATAAATATTATGAAAAATGTAAGAGCTATTTTCATTACCAATTTAAATTCAACTTGTCATAATTTGTTTTTAAGATTCAAGAAACTAAATACAATTTCTTTCAATATACTACTGCATTTGAAATATGCTGCTTCTCAAAATCTTATTATAATTTACCAAACATTGGTGCATCTGTCTGTCTCTTTGACTGCAAAAACACAACAAAACCCCATGAAATTTTCTGTGTGTACCAATGTGACCCCGGGATAAGTTTTCGCAAATTAGTTTTTGAAAATCACCAAAATATGTAAATTCATGCTAAAATGGGGCACATTTTTTTGTGCCCGAATGTTCAGCTGAATCTGGCTGCTGCTGAAAAACTGCTTATTTGCATAGTGAGTGGCGATTTTGTATCGTTAATAGAGAGGAGAGGAGATTAAGAGGGAGAACAGTGGCTACTTTGGTTTCATTCATAGAAAAGGAAGAGGTTGAGCATACATACATGTACATTTAAAATGTTTCCAAGATTGTAAAAAAAACTCTAAAAGTCACAAATATCACTTTTTAAAAACAAATTAAATTAAACACTATCTGATTTCCATTTATCTATCTATTTTATTAATGCTTTTTTTTATAGCAATTTATCCTGCCCATTAGGGTGGGTATTCTGTCTTGTATAATAAATAAATATGATTTTAATTAATAGTAATATCTTTGCAAAACTGCATATATAAAATTCAAAGATTACTTAAGATAATGATTAGCTATAATTCTAAAATGATGTTCAAATTCTCATCTTCTTACCATCTAACTTTTTCAGCCTTGGAAGTTTTTTTGATACTATATCTCTGTAATCTCCGACTGCAGTATGTGTCTCTTCTAATGGATTTCCTGCAAATACAGAGAAAAAGACAAACACAGAGAATGATTCACTGATAGTAGTAGTAATGACATTCAGCTACATTATTTTTAGATGACTTTATGGGTCAACTTCTTGAGGATGTTATTGGTGTTATACCATTCAGGTATAATGGATTTTATAAGTACAAGACTTTACAAAAATTTACTTTAGCTCAAAATTCCTTATCTTAGATTTTAATCCTTAAACTGATCTGAAAAACAATATGATGTAAAACTTCTCTTTCAACATATTTTAAAGAAAAATATAACTGTAAAGACTTTTGACTATGAAAATATCTTTAAAATTGACCAATGCATCATACTTTATGACATAAGTTAATGTAAACTACCTAAAAAAGAATGACCACTTGTGTATGTGTGTGTTAGATGAGATTAGACTGAAAGATACAGAAACACACAATATAATTATATTTATATACAGAAATATAATTATATCTGTTTATGATAGTATTCATTTTCATGATAATGATAACAGGTATGTTTAGTCACTCAATAGAAACCGTTTTGTTGGGCAGTGATCACAAAAAAAAAAGTCTGAATTTTCAAAAAACAAGTGGACACAAACTAGGGATCAATTTAGCATAAACTTACATTGCAAACTGAACCCCCCCCCTCTAAAAAAGTATTATGGGGGGAATTTTGAAAAAACAGAAAAAGGTTTTGTCCAGACAATAAGGAGTAAATGTTTAAATTTTCAGCCCTCTAGCTCCATTGATGCAGCCTGTATGCATGATACATACATAGTCAGCTCACCTGACCAACTTAAAAACTGAAGAAACCTATGTTGACAGTTTTGGTTGAGGGTTTCTAATAAGACCATTTTTTATGAAACTAATATCTGCTTTTAATTGATTCAAATTAAAACTTTAAACTGTGAAAAGATTCGAGCTGTCCTGAAAAATTTTCGTTAATATCTAAGACTTATCAATTTTTGGTTTGGATTGTTGTTCTTGGTAGGAAAACAAAGTCAACTCTTGACTTTGTCCTGGAGTTTGACAAAAATTCACTAGCTCGGCACACAAGTTCTGGTGAGTCAATGAGTTAATGAAAGTCAAGCTAATGTGCTACTTTCAAGCACAAAAACAATCAACTTACCTACAAACACCATATCTTCTAACATTGGTAGATCAGCCTGAAATAAGCAACAAAAAAAGAATATATTACAAATAATTATTGTTGACTTCTTAACATGTTATTATTTTGAAAGCAAACAAATCCCCCATGGCTAACTTTTTGTCTGTCTTGGATTTGTTCATAAAGACATATTTGCAATTAGGAGGCAGATTCACAACAAAATCACAATCTGAAACAGAAGCTCAAAATCTGAATCTATGGCTCTGTGTAAGTTAAAATGTATTAAAGTTTTGTGGACAAAATTTCAATAAAATCTAATGATTCTAGAATTCTGCTAGGCTAACTGACACCCAGCCCCAAGCGAGCTACGGGCTGGACGATTCCACTCCACAGATTAGGTTAATACACAACAATTTCAAAACAAATTATAATAGATAGATATAGGTATTGTATTTTTTACAAGTCTATAATTTCTAAGTAGATGGGAAAATCATATTGTGCCACTCCTCCCGTCTTGAAAATTAGCATTTCAAATTCTGACTTTTATCTGATCACTGGCCCCAGGGAAAAACATGCAAACTATATCAGTCATGAAGCAGGCTTTAGATAGATAGATATAATAACTGTGTGTGTGTGTGTGTGTGTGTGTGTGTAAACAGTGAGAAAAAAAGTTGCCATCTACTAACCAGTTTACCAAATTCATTCCAGTCGGCCACCAAATTATTTGACATATAAAGAACCTGAAAAAGTTGTAAGATAATTTCAAACAGAATCTTAAAATGTGACAAATCTATTCAACAAACAAAAATATTATACCATAAAATTTGTTTTAGAAAAAAAGTCTTTTTCAAAAGGTTTCACTTCAATAATTCTTTTCAGAAGCTATTATAAGTAAAAAAAAGTTTTGTTGGAAGATGCTGATATAAAACAGTTTCTTGATCAAACAGAGAAATTAGAAGTCATGAATATTTCATGAAATTAATTCATGTTCCATTACTTATGTTATTTTAGGGACACATTGCAAAATGAAAAGTTCATATTTCTGATGAGATGGAATAACAGCATTAATGAGTAAATTTGTATGTGTTTACACCAAGAGAAAGAAGGCTTAACCAAACTTTTGGTAAAAAGCAACAATAACTGTTTTATCCTTCACATAGAAATTAGTTTCTTATAATCTCTCATAGATTGGAGAAGGTGAGAAAATGTTCCTGCAGTAAGCAGTTCTTGTGTCTGGGTGGCAGATGACATGCACTAGTTGCCCACCCACATCAGCTGGAATCCATGTATTGTTTCAGATGCACAGGCAGCCACAGCAGAGCCATGTGGACAACTTATACAGCAGAACTACAGATAGGGAAGGCCAAAAAAGATACAAGAAAACCTTTTTCTAGAAAAGTGTAAAAAATAATTACTCGTAATTTCTTGAGGACACCAATGCCTTTCAACTTTTCAATATGGTTGTATGATATCCACAACTGCTCAAGAGTCTCACCCACTGCATCCTGGAAGGTGAATGGAATAATTCAATGACCCTATACAAGAACAATTCAGAAGAGAACAAACTAACTTTGGCAATTCATGTACACTCTCACTAACTGGTTATGTTTTTTAAAAATTAATTGAAGTCACGTGGAAAAATTAGAAAAGATTAACAGATATGAAATTGTAGGAGAAATGCTGAAACAGTTTCTACTGTGTTTTTGACATCACTAATCTCAAATTTTTTCACTTTTTGTAAAAATATCCATGCTTGAAATAAAACTAATTATCTATAATTATAGAATGAATTCTATTATTTATACATATATGGAAACAAGTCAAATGTCACTTACCAAACCAGTTAAATTTTTAATTTTATTTCTCCCAAGGGATAAAATTTTCAAGTTTTCTGTCAAGTATAAATTATTTACAGAATTAAAAATTGATCATAGGTGTTAAATTTTTATGTTTGTTTTTAGATATTTTATTTACAAAAGAAAGAAATTATTCCTGCATCTAAATTTATAGCTTTTTTTGTTGAAATCTATTTGAGTTGTTGAATCATAGGATTTGAAATTTTATATAAATATTACTCAGGCTAATTTATTATATAAATATTACTCAGGCTAATTTATTTTTATAAAATTCATTTCAAAATTATTTATATTCATCAAATAACATTCGATAATTTCTATGCTTTTTTTCAAAGTTACATCAATCATTAAAACAACTTACTGAGTCCATTCAGGTTAGCAATTTTTTCAATGTTGTTAGTTGACAATGAGAGCTGCCTGTAGGAAAGGAAAAAAAGAATCAAGTGTGACAACTGACCAAACAAGCAACTATTTCTGACAGTCACTCGAGATAGAAATTCTCTGCTTTATGGAAAATATATGATTTAAACTGTACAAACATACCTATGACTCTTAATCCATTAGTATTTTATTGCATGGTTAAAAATCTATATCACTTGACTAGTATAGTCAGTAAACATAATAAACTGTCCTTCCACACTTTAATTCTATTATTTGTTGTACAATCTATCTCATTTGGACCAGTCCATTATGAGTTGTAGGATCTTAGCTAGCAGACACTACAGACAACCAAACAAATATACTCATTTGCATATTAGGCTTTTATATGTATAGATTATAAAATTTCAGAAAACTATTAATGGCAGTAATGTATTATTAATTTTAAAATGTTTTAGATAAATTCACTTTATGAATATAAAATATCTTTTGGTTGTCTATTTGTGCCACTTTGAGCACATTTTTGTAAGTCTTACTGAATTTTCTTTCAATGATACCAAAAGATAGATGCATAGAATTTCATTTTAAATCATACTTACTCACAAGCCAAGAGAGTTGTTACTGTTGGATCAATTTTTTCAATAAATGGCATTTGAAAGGTAAAATTTAAATTTTTTGCTTCTGATGCTTTTTGTCCCTCATTTTCCTTTTCCTGGAGGAGAATAAGAATATTTTTTGGAGGCACGTTCTTTCAATCTTCATAAATTAATTTTCTGATTATATTCCTAAGAGATTCAACTCACAAGAAGTAATTTCTATGGTTTAAAACACAATGTTTCTGTCTTTGAGGACTTGCACTTATATCTTGGGTTAATTTAGAGATTTGGTAAAACTAATAAATATAATGATATGAATATAAACTTGCACAAAAAATCAAACATTCTAAATGGGAGATAATTATAAATTTCCATTTAATAATTCATGAAATAAAAGAGAACAAGGGATTTCTTTATGTTGCTAAAAAAATACCATCATAAGTAGAACAATGAAAAAACCTAAGCCCATGGCCCACCATTCATCAAAGATTCATTTAAATTCATTGAGAACTTTTGGAGATATCGTGTAGACAGACATGAGTGAATACATAAATCTATTAAAATAAATGGAAAAATAACTTTCAGTCAAAACAAAATTCCTGGATCCGCCCCAGAATTTAATTACTTCTTCCTTACCCCACGGGTCAACCTTCCACAAAATGTCATTGAGAACTTTTGGGGGATATCATGTGGACAGACAGACGGAAAGATGAAAGATGGAAAGACAGAAAGACGCAGAGTAATATATATCTATCTCCCCATCTTTGTTGGCAGAGTTAAATTACACCTTTATAATTCTTATTTCCTTCGAGAACAACATTTATTTTTTCCTTTAAAAAAAAGAAAGAAATCTGAGGAAACATTATTTTCCATGGTATCATGTATATTTTGCATGATCTTTAGAGTTTTAAGATAGAAAATAATTTCAATTTAAGTATTCCTACATAACTTTCAACATTTACTTCTGGATTTCTCCAAAAATAAATAATAAGAATCCATTCTAATCAGTGTTGTATCTGTCAATGTGGGTGACATGATATTTCTGGTCACACTTTTCTGATGGTAATATACACACACTTATCTTTATAAATGTGAGTGGGTAGATAAAAATAGATATTGAAATGCATAGAAATATTAGAGAGAAATGGATTTAATTTTTTCACATGTTTCCTAGGATATAACTGTTTCTTTCAGTAGTAATCTGTTGATTATAACTAATTGAATATTTGGAAGTTCTCTGAGGTTCCTTTGCCATTTATAAATATGAAGTGATTCACATATTTGAATAATTCAGAAAAAAGAAATCATATACTTTGCTTTTAAGTAGTGCTTTATCCATTTATGAATTATATAAACTTTATAAAAAAAACAATTTTCAAGAACTTAACAGAGACGATATTCCCTGTGAAAAATATGTCTTCTGTTCTACCTTGCTCAACTCTGAAGTAATAGACTCTTATATTATTTTGTAAGGCTCTGGCTGTGGAAAAAGCAACTAAAATTGTCTCTGGCTAAATACTGATTATTGTTGAAAGTTTAAGCTTAGACTTTATTTATTGTCATTTAATAACATAAATAAACTTTTTCATGCCAAAAAATCATTAAATTTGTGAGGTGTAAGGTAACGTGATATTATGGTCTCTTGGCAAAGGAAAGAATGGGTTCTTACTCGGAGTCACCAACTTTGTAGCATATAGACAAGATTTTGAACGGAGGTAAAAATTGTTTGATACAATTTTGTAAGAAATATAACTATTTGAAAATTGAAGAAGATAAGGTCACAACAATGACAATGAATTTTATTTAATAACCAACATAAATTGCTGACAGTGTTCAATAAAGCTTATTTCCTGTATATAACAATAAAAGTAGAATAATGATGGAATGGAATAAAGTGTAGTAAATGTTTGCTTTTGTATAGAAAAACATCTACGCTCATTTTATGTGTGTGTGTGTGTGTGTGTGTGTGTGTGTGTGTGTGTGTGTGTGTGGAAAAGGTACATTCAAATGTTTTTGCTATATTATGCAAGAGAGGTAAGATAGACGCTTACATGATTAGCTGCTGCTGCTGTTAAACTATTATAGAACAAATGAAAGCAGAAAACTCTGAACATTTGAAACTATATTTTATTAAATTTAACTAGGATTAATTTAGTGTTAGTGTTATGGTTGGGGCTCCAATTAACAACATAAAAAGATTAAATATTTTATTTCATATTTATAACTATATTAAAAATTAAAAATGATTGACACTGTTTCTCCACACAAACTCGTGTATATACGAAGTAAACAATTTTTGATTTGTGCAAATAGTTTGCATAATATACGCTTTACTCGCATCCACACGTTTTCTATTCTATTTTTATCATGTACAACGTTTATCCTGGTTACCTCCCTTGTATAATATAGCAAAAAATAACGTTTTAATATACCTATTCCAAACAATTACCGATAAACTGACCTTGAGTGAAAGAGGCATTTGACTGAGACAACAATTCAGGTGCAAGAATCTTAAGCAAAACAAAATTGAAAAGCTAATCATGTGACCAGCAGCATATAAGCATATTTAGGCATTTCCATCCTTCCGTAGTTGATTTCCGCAATGGTTTTCCTGGCTGGCGACAGATCCCGAAAGAATGCCAAACAATCCTATATTTTTAAAAGGTAAAAGTGTGCTGAAATTCTGGTAAAAGTTTGTAACCGTAACTATGAACTAACTTTTTAGGATGAAGTAAAAACTATCAAAGGGAGGTAACCAATAATGCTGACTTAAAAACCATGTATTTTATTAAATTTAGTTATGAAGGATATACTTTAGTTTTAGGGTTGGAGTTGCAAGTAACAACAAAAAAAGATTAAACATCTCTACTGGTTACCTCCCTTTGAGATTTTTTACTAAAAAGTCAGTTTACGAACAACCAGTGGCAGTAACAAACTTTTACCGGAATCTTATACTCACTAAAACGTTTCTTGGAATACGTACTTTTTCTTCCACTTTGTCGCAGATTTATTTTTATTTTTTTTAAATGGCTAGATCAGCGAATTTTTTTCGATAAAATAAATAATCTTTTACGGTTGAAGTCGAAGAAAACAAATATAAATTAATATAAATATTGAATAAAATATTAAATAAATCAATTGGTGTACTCACCCATTTTGCAATAGCTTCGCGAATCGATGTTGGTTTAGCAGCCTAGCAAGGAAAGAATTCATTTCATATAAAATCTTCATTTGAAGTAGTTTGTTGTATAATATTTTAAGATAAAAACGAAGAAACAGACTTACCATTTTGACGAAATGTTGAGGCGTCTATTCGTTGCCTTGGTAACAAAGGTCAATAGGTAAATGCGGAACGAGCACCTGAAACGAAACACGAACAGTTGCATTTTTATCATTCATATTTTTGTTGTTGTTCTCTGTTGTCGAAACAGAGAACAACAACAAAAATATTGTTGATGTTCTAAAATTATATCTATTTAATAACGGAAATATTTTTTCAATAAAATCATTTACAAAAAATGAAAGAAAGAAAGATAGTTAATATTTTATGATTACCACCCAAACTTAAAATGGAACAACAATATTTACGAATTACGAATGTTTGAATGAATGATTATTTTCAAAAAAATCAGACCTTCTCCAGATTGGCGCAACACAATCTTTCTACCTCCTTATGGGGCCTGTACTTGATTATGTCGTTTACTGTGATTTGATTCAACTGTAGTAAAAGATTTTACGATTGACTGCAAAAATGTTGCATAGTCGATACATTTATTAGATTGTTGGTGAGTGTTTACTATCATAGTAAACACTAAACAGAGAGTATGGTTCTAAACCTGACTGGAGGTGTATAAGTAGTGGTGTACCTCAGGGGTCAGTGCTTGTACCAGTAATATTCCCATTGTTTATTAATGATCTATCAAACACAATAAAATGTAACATTTTGGCAGACGATACCAAATTATACCATCCAATTAAAATCTCTCCTCGAACTGGAAATCTATTGACAAGACAGATTGCAAAAACTAAAACTACTAACACGATTAGATTTTTTTTCTAATAATTTATTTTTGGAATAAGTTGCCTAGTCATGTTAAAGATAGCAATAGTGTACACAGATTATTTTTAAATAATTCAGATAATTAAAGAATTTAAGGGGAAAAAATACGATTACAAGGACATTTTTAAAATCTGTCAGAGGAGATTTTCAAGAGAGTTTGATCTGTGAATTGTGCTAAATTGTAGATTTTGTTTGTATTTATGTACATTTGAATCTGTTTTTTTTTTAATGAATTTTGTATTGGTTAGACTTAGAAGTTGATGTGTAAATACTGTGTATAATTTGGAGATGCTCAAAAGAGCCATAATAATAATCCTCCTCCACAGGAAGACCTAGATAAATTAATGTTATGGTCAAAAAATGGTTATAGTTTTTAATGAAGATAAATGTAAGGTGTCACATGGAGGAAAAATAAATCCATGTTACGACTACTGTATTGAATGAGTGTTACGCTGGTCCCTTACCGGGACTGATAGTTAGGTGGGAAGGAAAGGAAGTCATAGGTCAAGGGAAGTAACTTATGTCAGGGTTAAAGGGCAGTAACTACCGACAAGGCTGATTAACGGTTGAATTGAATATTCGTTTTTATAAAAATTGTCCAGTCGTTGTCTGACATTCTTGCAACATGGCCTGTCCGTTGCCATTTGAGTTTTCTGATGGTTTTCTGATATCTCTGACCTCTCTAATATAATGTGATGTCTTGTAATCTCTTTATATGATGTTAAGCATGATCCTCTCCTGTGCACGTTGCATGGTTCTTAGTTTGAAAGCCAATCTTTTAATTAGGTTCTATGTTTCAGCTCCATAGATGACCACCAGGGGACACATTGGTTGTAGACCTTTCTTTTTAAAACTAATGGGATTTTCTTGTTCTTGAAGGTTGAGTTTGCTCTGCCGAAGGCTTGCCAGCCTATGGTGATTCTTCATTTGATTTCTTCTTCTTTTGAGGATTTCATGGAGATCCAGTGTCCCAGCTAGATGTAGTGGTCTACTTTCTTTATAAATCAGTTTAAATAAATACAGAACAAACTAAAATAAAATAACTGAAGCTGAACTATTTATAACTCCCAATCTACTCCAAAAAGTAGTTCAGATGGGCTGCTTGTTTACTGGACAAAAATGTTTTCTGTTTCCGATTGGTTAGAAAAAATCTGTGATTCTACTTTTGCACAGAATTTATGCTTGAACTAAAGGTAGCATGGTGTTGTCAACCACAAGATAAAGGTAAATAAAAAAATTTTAAAATAAATAAAAAAAGCCTGAGGGATGTTTGTTGTGCATGTTGTTTTGGTGTATGTTTTGGTGTATGTCACTGATTTTTTGTACATATATCCATAAAATGGAATCCTTCAAAGACTATATTGTCACAGACACGTATCATCTTGATCAAGATACAAAAGTGTAAAGAGTAATCTCATTTCTCAAATCGAGTTATTCCTCCTTTTCCTGTCGAAAGAGTTTTACATATTTCCAACCCCCAAAATTTCTGAGAAAATTACTTTTTACAGAATTTAGTTTGTAATGTGATACTTTTTCAGTTTGATTTATGAAATAAAGTTTCAAATTAAGTCTTTGCCTCTGGTGCCTAGTTTTTGCCAATAAATTTACTCTACTTTGCAAAGCCATTATTAAACAAACACTTTATTTACGATGACATTTATAGACCGTTTCACCACTGGTCTGTGCTTTAGTGAGGACTCCTAGGTTTTCGAATTGATCTAGTTCGGCTTCAACTGCTGGTCGCATGGCATATGGTATGGGCCTAGCTTTCACAAACACTGGTGAACTATTTTCCTTAAGAGTCAGTTTGACTTTGACTCCTTTCAATGTACCCAGTTATAACTTTTCGTTGTAAGTTATTTACCAGTTATGCTGGTCTCGGAGTTCGTAATTCACAAAATCTTTGTCGACAATTTGTTAGATACTAGGCAGATTTCAATGGATGGAAAATCAGTCTGCACGTTAAAAAATAAACAACAAGACACACTTATGCTAGTTACAGAATTGCTCATTTATGATATCTAACAATAATAGAGACACACAAAACTATAGCTAAAAGAAGGATGGTATGAACCTTCTTCCTTTCTAATAAAAAGACAAATGTTAGCACTAATAGAAGAAACAGAGATTCATCCTCAACAGCCTTTGAATCTGCATCTTCATGTTTCTGTCAAAAAGGGAACAGTCACTGCAAGTCCCTTTTTTTTCACCTACCCTACTACGTGTTGCTTCTCGGAGTTCCCCATTTTGCTGACTCACTTCCTTTGCTCCCCATGTCCTTGAAGTTCACACATGAACCCAATCTGACAATAATATACAAACACTGATGAAGAAAACTGGTTGAATCAAGTAGGGATGAATAGAAAAGCTTTGTCTGCACAATATCCATGAGGAACAAACTCATTATCAATGGCTATTGAACATTTTCATAGCTATTAGATTACTACTAGAGAATTACTTTATTCCAATTTGAAATCTTAAGTGAACCTATGGAAGCAAATCTTAACTATCATTGATATATGGGATGATATAACTTTACCACGGAGATATGACATGTACTTCCCTGTATTTCTCTTCTCATGGTTTTCTGAAGAATAACATATCATTTACCCCTATCACCTTTATAGAAACTGGCTACTAGCCTTCTTAAACTGTTCACACAAAGCAGATGATTGACAAAGGCTTTCTTTCAATATAATGATGTGACCAAAGTGTATTCTTTGTCAGTGAGCATCAGTTCATAGTACAATGATATACACTCCTGGGCAAAAATTAAAATGAGCCAAGCACTTTCCATCATATAAAAGATCTTAACACCATAGAGAACATATGGGTGCATATTAAGGCCAAACTGGTTGGGAGAAAATTTGGGAACACTGACCAACTGTAGGAAGCAGTCAGAGATGAATGGAACAACATTGTTGCATCACACTGTAAACAACTATTGGACAGCTTGACCAAACGGCTCAGTTTTCTGAAGAAAAACAAGGGAAAATCTATCCCATACTAAAATGTACGCTGTTCACAAACACTGCGTGCACTGTTGTATAACATTGTCGAATATTTCATCTATAATTGTTTGAATGAAAGAGTAATTGCAAAACATTTGATAAAAAAAAGCTTGGCTCATTTTTGTTTTGCCCATATAGTTGTGTATGGTAGTATTTAGGCCAAGGCAGGAAATAATAGGATAGGTTTAAAACTTAATAAGAACAACTGTTTATTTGCAGATGGTTCATTAAGCACAAAAAACCAACAACAACAAAAACTGGGGGACAATCACCATAATGTGTTGGGAAAATTGGTTCAGTTGTGAGACTTTTGTGATGAGTATATTAAAGATGAAGTTGGATGAACAGCATTTAGGAGAGCATTCCAAAATAGTAATTGGTCGAGTTAATGCTTTCTGTGTCTTTCTTCCAACTGAAGTCAGTTGAGCCATGGTACTGTGGAAAGCAAAGGTTTTATATAGAATGTGGCTGATCCATCAGGTAAAACTGGAACCCTCATTAAGTGTTTTCAGGAAGTGATGAAATATTAGGATTTTATTGAGGGTTCCTGCTGGGAACATAAAAACTGACATGAGATTTAGTGTTGCCTTCATCCCAGTTGAATTATTTGTTTTCTTCTCACGGATCATTTTAATCTACAGTTTTATTTTTACTCATTCTCCTCATCCAAGTTTACTAAAGGGCTGGTGTCATAAACAGACTGCACTAAAAATACATATACATCGACTCTGCAGTTCAATCAGTTAAGGAGGTTCTAAGGTTGGATGCAATTCTGTTCACTGGCAGAATTCAAAACTGTAGTCATCTGGACCAAGCATTACTGATTTGCCATTTTCTTAAGGTTGCACATTTCTTTTCTGGAGTCATCAACCATATGTAATATATACAGCATGTACTTTTAATTCTACAGGCTGAAGTTTCAGTCCAACTGATAAATCGATGAGACCTGTAGCCACACAACAAACCAACCTATTCTTGATGATAACCAAGTGAAATTTATTATAATCAGATAATATATAGTGATATTATAAGCCTGAAATGTTGTTTTATATATACAGTCCAACATTGACTTACGCCCGACAAACTTATGCCCACTCTGTGGATGATGGGAATTTCAGTCATTGCAGTTCTATGGCACAACTGCAAATGTTATTGTTAGCTTGCTAAAGAGAATGCAGTTTATACGTCATGTTTGTTTCAAATTCTCCAGACTGGAAAGGCGAGAAGGAGAAGGTAAAAGATTACCTGGATTAAGCTAATGACTTAGTGAAAGAAATGTAATTGATGACATTTGTTCCTTTCACTTCATAAAGGCAAGAAAGACATGTATAATATAGAGGTTTAGGTAAATATATATGTCATGGTATCTATGTTGTGCTGTGCGTATATATTTCTGTACACCCTATAATGATCGGCTTACACCCAGATCGAGTTGCGTCTGTACTATCAGAATGTAACCGGACTCAAGGCTGTATATCTTCTTATCATATAATTTGTATGTGTCACGCTAAAGTAAACCGATATATAAAATTGACAAAGCGCTGCTGAGATTTGATCCTACAACCTAGCAATAAGTAGGCTAACGCATTATCCATTTGGCCATGGAAGACACTTACTGAATAAGAGCTTAAATTAACTGATAACTACCAAAGCCTGTCTCTTTCCACGTCAGCAACTACCCATCAGTCAACATTTCTTCTCAAACAATATATGTGGCATACCAACTGTAAAAATGAAATGAAGTAGTCAATGAACAAAACTTTTATATCAGCATACTGGTACACATACTCACTACCCCTTTTTCCTTTCATTTGTCGCATGTTAAGACATTCTAATAAAACTAAGTAAAAAAAATGACTGAATTTTGGCAGTCATTTTTTACTTACAGCTTAGGTAACTTACAGCTGTATTGTTCAAATTTAGTCAAAATTCAAAATTAGTTTTCATTGTTTTAAATGAGTTTAACA
>VCCN01002162.1:2042822-2070402 GCA_006491835.1 Architeuthis dux | reverse complement strand
ATCTCCAAAAGTTCTCAAAGAATTTCAATTAAATTTTGTGGAAGGGCTATGGAAGAAGTGGTTAAATTTTGGGGCAGATGCACAATTACTTCCCGATACAATGGTGTTGGCAGAGGTATCCGCTCTCTGAGTGCTTTCTAGTTTAAAATTAGGTTCAGTTTTGCAATGAACAATTTAATTTTCAATTATACTTATAAAAACAACAAAACTTTGCTTGCCTTGAAATTTTAAGGACAGTCTCATTACTACTTTTAGATACAGTGGTTTCTCCATCTCATGAAATGTTCTCTATATTCATTCATTTTCCCCTAAGATTTACAAATTTAGAGTTATAAAGCTGTTCAATGTGTATGACAATGGATAAAATGATGTCTCTTCTATGCAGATGAATTATTTCATAAATTTCAGAAAATGATATGTATGCAAATATTCTTTGCTAGGCATTGTTTTGATAGATATCTAATCTTCTAAAAAGATGGACAAGTCTTATCTACAACTGATCTTTAAACAGAAAAAGTGGCAAGAAATCTTTTTGCTAGATTTTCTATTATGACAATCTTCTATGGCATGGTTTTCAAAATCTGAAAGTCTCACCTGTCTGAGGTCTGCAAAAGCAAGTAGCAGCGTCCCATCATTAAATCCAGGCACTGGTTCTGAAGCAGCAAATTCTAGAGGAAGTAGAAAAAAAAGTAGATTATAAACAGTTACCTTACACAAATGGTCTCCTTGCCATCACACAATAGTTGCTTACTGTTATCACCATTTCCTAAGCAACTTTTTACCCAAGTGAAATCTGTACTTTAAAACAGACTTTTTTTTATATAATCACCTCTCAAAATTAAAGACAAATAGAGTTAATTTTCAATTCAAATTCTGTCCAAATCTGAGGGTGAACAGAAAGAAAATCATCTCTTTATATTTAGCATTCCTATTCTGGAAAGCATTATTTTATGTGAAGGTCTGAAAACCTTTTTCAAATCAATAGCAATATTTTTCTAACTCCTAAATTGTAATAGGGCAGAAATTTATTTGTGATGTTCTGGTGTTAGACATTGAAAAGCACTTAAAGGGGAAAATTAAGCAGAATAATGGTTATAATAATTCAAGTGATATGACTTTGGATCTCTCTGAATTAAAAAAACCTTATCTTCTATTTCTACAGGTGATCTACCAGAAAAATATATTAAATATACTCTGTAGAAATTTTAGAGATTGTAAATAAATCAGCCACTTTTTAAATCTGAAAACTTTAGGTAAGAGAATGCATGACAGTAAGGGAGTCTATAGTAGAAATACAGTGGATTCTGGTTAATAGGACCGCATGGTCTGATTAACCAAACAGACAACCAGTTTTTATAAAAAGATATTTATAGAAAGCTCTTGTTTGAAGAAGTAACTGTGGCAAGGAAGGTAACTTAGTCAGCCACAACATAACCACAATCTAAAAAATATACTGTGTCATTTCACATTTAACTAGAATCACCAGCTAAAAATAAATAAGTGATTAATGTTCTAGTATATTCTAATGTATCAAAAACAATTTTATTTGGCAATTTTTCACTACATGCTCCTTTGATTGAGTGAGCTGTTTACTATTTTTTTCTTTCTAATAAGGTTAGAATTGCAGCAGATTCTTTTGCAATAACACACAATTTGCACACAAACTGTATGTGTTGCTTCTACCTACCAAACTGTAATATAGCCAGATCAAACTTTTTCAGATAAAAAAAATTATTCATAATACCAAAGCAGTAATTCAGAAGGTAGTAGCTACTTTTTATTAGATTTGACTAGTTTTTACCTTCATCCTAATTTTAGTTTTTTTATACAACTTATTAATTCGGGCCACTGTTTCTAAAGCACAATCGGAAATATTGCCATAGAAACAGTGGCCCGAATTAATAAGTTGTATAAAAACAACTAAAATTAGGATGATGGTAAAAACTAGTCAAATTTAATAAAAAGTGGTGTTACAATACTTCCTCCAATAATAATAAAGGTAGTAGCTACTGTTTGCAATTAAACAGTATCTACTACCTTCTGAATTACTATGAAAAAAATTCATCTAAGTTTTTTAAAATAAAATTTCTTATTAAAATATTTTGTAAACAAAAAATTTAAATAAAAAGAAAATCCTTACGTTCACATTGAATCAAATCCAAATTGAACTGTTGCAATGCTCCCATTGTGATCTGCTTAACATCATTATCTAACACAAAGTCCATGAGGCTGGAGGCTATATGTTTACAGGCTGACATGCAGGCTGTCCGGGCTACCTTCTCCTGAAAACAAGCAATGAAAAAAATAAGTTAAAGGTAATATGGTCAGTTAGATTAAACCTTAATTGAGTTTTAACATAACATATTTTTAAATTAGTTAACAGAAGCATATATAATAGTTGATAACAATAACATTCTACTGATAAGTGGGCCATAAATCTTCTCATTGTATAGGGTATCACAGAAGTAACTTTCAATTTGTCCCAAAATTAATGCCAGTTCTAAGGGAAGCAACTATTAAATTACTATTATACAGTAGCTTCCCTTTTTTGGGGGACAAATTGGGCGATACTTATAGGACGCCATGTATATTTGAGTAGCAGGAGAGGATTATGCTGTTTATGCATCTTATGTGTGGCTCTCTCCAAGATTAAAGTAAATTCTGATGATTAATTTCTCCCATAGTTTAGGAGAAACTGTTAAGATTCAAGTCAATGCTATATTTATTGTATATTTGCATATTAAAAGAAAAACATCAATTAAAATTCTATATATGCATTCAATATGGTATTATGAATTCAATTATGAAATTTTAAAACGTGAATAAGCATTGGCCTTTTTATTTTCAGCATGAAATTTGTGTATGCAGACTGTCTTCTGATTCTAAAGAGTTATAGTTAAATTTACATTGAAGAAACTCAGTCAATACTGCATAAAAATTCAATGAAAATTATTTATTACTAGACCATTTTCTGTTACTCATATAATTAGATTAACAAATTCAAGAAGAAGTATGCGTATTTAGTGTGAAAATCAAACAGACCAACAACTCACAGGCAGATTGGTGAATGACATAAATGTACTTTGCAAGAAAGCAATAAGATCCATGAGGTATCCACTGGCATGGCCCTTGGATTCAGTCAACATCCAATCATAATTAGCTAGAAAAATAACAGAAAAATAATTTTAAAAACCAGTGCAAATAACAATTATAGATATCAATGATAGGAAATAGATAAAAATGCTCTTTAGATCTAATGGTTAATCTGAAAATAGTTATAGTTCTTCATTATCATTTTGTGTTATACTGTTTTTGAGGAAGACAACTTAACAGAAATAGAAGTTTATCATTAGCTAAAAGTGTATAATGGTAATACAGAGTGGATGAGAATTAACTCCCTTATTTGAAATTATATGTAACACGCTTACAGAAATTGGTGTACAACGCCGGTGCTTATGTTGAATTTTAACACAGCAGGCAAATTTTATTATTGTATAGTCCAAAGTAAAACTAGTTTGACTACAATCGACCAATAAATAATAGCTATTACCAATTTCCAATAGGGAGTTTCTTTTCACACACCCTGTATATCTGCTGAAAAATCCATGTCCATTTAAACACATTAGGGTGTGTAGGGTGTGCCACTAGAGATGCTAGGGCAAAGATTCAAAGAAACACACCAATAGGAATTAGGAAATAAGTGTTTGTATGTGAACTTTGGAGATAAAATGGACAGAAAATACAAGACTGTGATGTCAGCGTAAATTGCACATAACAGGAAAAAAACAAGAAAGTTGAAAAGCAGGTGTCTGTAACCTTAATTAAAGTAGGGGATTAAAGTAAACATTCATTTAGGTATGGGTATGAAACAGACAATTTAGAAATAAATACAATCTTGGTCTTGTGTTAAAAAACAATTTCTTATGTATATTAAACTTATGAATCTCCTCTTAAAAATCATATCATTTTAAAGAGGACAAAATAGGCAAAAAGTGAAAAAAATAATTTGATCTTGCTAGATTAATTATAATTTGAGTTATGATTTTTAAAAGTTTTTTTTAAAAATTGGTGAAACATCAATATTACGATTGTTCACAAGAGTCCAATTTTCTTCAGACTGCTTGACACACAAGCATACAAAAAAATTAGGCTTAACAATTAAAGCTAATAATGAAAATATTGATTTCAGGTAGAAAATCAGCTTTTATTTTTTTTCAATTTTAGATAAATTATTGGGTTATTTATATTTCCATATTTTTCTGATGCTATGTAGACTGGAATTTGAAAAGATTGTCCAATGTTTGGCTATAAGTAAGATTTTAATACACTTTTAAAATTACATACACAGTAAAAATCTGTATAAAAATCTTTATTTTTACGACAATATTTTAATTGTCAAGTTATAATGTAACACCTATGATACATCCTTTGTTTCAATCAAACTACAACTAATTCCCTCTGGTGCTAGGATGTCACCCCTTACAGTATGTTATACCTACCTAAATCTAAGAACTCATCAATTTTCACATTCAGTTGTTTGTAGATATATTCTTCTGCTTCACTTCGAGCATCCTTAAAAAAAAAGGAGAGAGAGAATCACTGATTGTAAAAATAAAATACATTTAGGTAATTAATCAAGAAAACTTAAAAGCCTACTGATATTCTCAGAAAAACAGAAAAACTTTTTAGTTGAGAACATTTTTTTTTTAAAAATGGACTTTCAAACTTGGACCAAGTTTTCCAAATATAAAATTTAATTCCAGCAATGAATAGTATGTGTTTATGATGCAGTTATTTGTTAAAAAAAAAATTAGTATAAAATTCAAATATGAGTTTTAAAAAATATATTTTATCATCAGAAATAAAAGTGTTTCCTATAAATAAAAGTACTGAAGGCAGATATATTGGACGTTTTGTAATGACGACAATATTCATTTACAAGGTACTGCTTTCATGATACTCACCTTAAACATAGACGTACCAAGCAGTTTGGCTACATGAATGCTATCCTTCTCAGCACTGGAAAATAAAATTGTAAATGTAAACAGATTATAATAATGAACACAAATTATTGGTCATTTGAGTAAAAGCTTGAATAATCTATACTAAAATTGGGGAATAAAGAAATTTTAAAATCCCTGTAATTAGCGGATACGTATTAAACAGAAACACCTACATATACCTATATATATTTATGACAGGTCTGGTTTATCTTATGGAAAATCAGCTTGATGAAAGTCGGTCTTACCGAACAGTTATTGGTCACTTTTTTCAGAATTACTGTGATTACAATTTATGAAAACAAAAGTATCAGATAAAGTGTGGATCAAGCACCCCCAAATTGACAGAACGGCCACATTTTGCCTCAACACTGGATGATGTCACTGAAACGTCAGCAGTCTTACCAAGATAAACAAATACAATGTGTTTTTAGGGAATATCGCAGCTTTAACTTCGCATGGACCTTTTTTGACAAGTTTAAAATTAAAAGAGTGAGATCGAAATGAATAATCTCAAAAGTTTTTTTAAAGTTTTCTTCATCCAGTCCAGAAAAATTATGAGCAAAAAAGAAAGAAAACAGAAGCATTTTTAGAGTTTTGTTACAATGAAATGTCAGAAAGTAATCCAGATTTGAAATCATGTCATGACATTGTCTTCAATCATGACGCCTTTGATTGTTGTTCTAAAATAAATGAAGAGTATCAGACGAAAAAAGCTTTTCACAAACTATTTTGTTTGGTATGTGTCATAAATATATATGGGTATATGTAGGTGTTTCTGTTTAATATGTATCCGCTAATTACGGGGATTTTAAAATTTTGTACCATCAAAAGACTTTTGAATAAAGAAATGTTAGAAATAAAATGGATAGGAAAGCACTTACCCAGTTATGTTTGAGATGTATTCCTCCAGTGAACTACAGGAGTTCTCTAGATTGTTCATGTTAATGGAAATCTGTATTAGCTGTTAATAAACAAAGGAAAGTAGGAATAAAGAATCCACACAAGTAGGTAAACATTTCTTTTGTTTTCACTCATAAGGATGGAGAATAGTTCCATTTGTAAATTTTAGAAATTCCATTAAGTTATATTCATTTAAAAATAGTCTTAATTTAAAGCCTGATCTGATGATTTTACTATCTTTTTTTATTATCCTCATCACTTGTTTTTCTTTAGTTGGTTAATACTCTAGCCTTCTTCAATTTTGTCTGGTTCAACTTTAAAGTTCTCTTTAAGTTTTGCTGTTGTTATTATGTCTTTGTTCGTTTATTCTTATCAATTTAGCTGTGTTTAGTTTGAACGCCTTTGGTCCGTAACTTTATTTAGTTGTGTTTAAGAAAAGAACGGGGAGAGAACAATTTGCTTTGTAAAGAGAGAGCTTTCCCCGTTCTCACTTCCGGCCCGCGTTTTTGGGGACCGGAAACATAATGGAGGCTGCTGGGAGCTTGCTTCGGCATGTTTATTTATTATTAATCGTAAACATTAATACATACATATACAGACATTAATACATACATATATAAACATTATAAACACCATGTTGCTCTGGTGGCTTCTTGCTGACTTGCATTGTCTCAGTTTTAATGCCCTGTTGATTCCAGTTTCTTTTTGCTTTATGTCTGCTACAATAAACTCATTCAAGAGAGAATGTTTTATTTAATCATTACTTAATTTAGGTCTTTTTTCATTAGCCATGTTGCATTGTGAATATCATACATGGTTGCCAGATTAGTTTTCTCAAAATCGGACACAAGTGTTCCAAAAATCAGACAAACATGGCCAAAACTGTTCCAAATCAGTTAAATTCGAACAGAAAAATGTATAGCTAAAGATAGCTAATAGTGGCTAGATCAATTTCTCATATCTAAACACACCAAAAAATATCTAAATTTAGATATAAAATATCAAAGTTGGCGACACTTGAGAACAGTCTCTTGGCACCCATCATCTCACTCTTCACTCTCCGGCCGCCGAAGTGTATGTTATGAAATAAAAATATGTCATATATTTTTTTACAAGCAAGTTTGTTGAGTCCTTCCTTTCTCAAGTTCACAATTTCCCTCCCACAAATGAGCAACCCACAACGAGACAACCCATGGAGGCAGAACTGTATAAAGGGCTATACAACATATGTACCAAATCCTTTACTGTCCATATTATCCGATGGGGATCTATATTAATAATAACAAAATGCTCCTCAGCTATCATCTTGGTTTCAAATTTGTATTCTCTGCTGCAACTGCATGGTATGTTGTACAGCCTACATACTGTTTATTTCTGCCATGGTTCTGATGTAAGGTAGAGCAGGGTGGCTGTTATTCCAATTTTTTATATATTCTCATTATGTAGATCAGATAGCCTTTCTATAAAAAGTGTCTGGTATATGGAACATTTCATGCTGATATATGGCTGGGTCACTACTTGTAAATTTTGACATTTTCCCCATCCCCACCTTAGGTTGATGCAAATGTTCCTAATGCTATTTTTTGCACAATGTTACAGAAATCTTAGAAGTGTCTTTAAAATTTCATTGGCTCTTTATTGTTTGTGCAACAACACAACTGTAGTACATCATTTACAAACTTTACGGAAAATTCAGAAGCTAGGAAAATGCGTTCCAAATGAACTTATGGAAAGGAATATTGGTCAGCATTTAAACACGTCTTTCTCTTCTAATGTTAGATTGGAAGATTTTGTTTAGGTATCATTCAATGACAATGGCAAGATTTTGAATTCATTGGCCAATAAAAAGTAAATGAAACAGAAATTAAAAATAAACGTCTAGTTTTTATGAATGCGCAATTGGCAAACATATTAAAAGAGATGAATCATAGTCATTTTTTTTTACATTATCATAAGGATAATACGAGAATAACTACTTCTTTACTGCAAATAAATCCTTTTACACACCTACAGATGACACTGAAAGACATTTTCTTTCCCAAATCCTTATAAAATTCACTAGGAAATAATTACATTTGTTTTATAATAAAATCTGTAGTAATATCACATGAACAAAAAGAGTAAATAAATAGAAGACTTACTTGCAAAAGGCTGAGGGAGGGTTTTTTTATGAGAGTAGATAAACAAGCACTGAGAGTTCTGGTCAAAAGAAGATTGGTTGACTTCCGGATCATATCATCTATCTCTGTATGACTGTAAGTGAGAAGAGAAGAGCAAAGTAGAGAAGAGCAGAGTAAAAACATGAAGAAAAAAAATCAGAAAGGGAGAAAGAATTTCCTAAATAAATTGAGCTAAGCTACCCTGATCTTATTACTACAACTACTTTTGTTACTTTACTCTTCACCCTTACAATAACATCCTTTAGATTTACATCTGCTTTTAAATAATCATTCAGAGATGCTAAAACTATATTCACATCTAAAATGGGCTTTCATAAATTACATAACTTCCTTTGAGAATTCTCTTTATTGCTGAGCTATATTGAATTGGAATTTGGTCTCACTGTTACAAATATACCTTGGTCACATTATAAAATTGCAGTTTCTAAAAATAAATAAGGAGACAGAAATGCTGAACTATATCCGATACACAGCCATGAAAAATGATTTAGAAATTAAAAGAATCCAGTTTAAACTAAGAAAAAAATCAAGCAAAACATTATTCCTATTTTATATCTCAAATAATCTGAATTCAAGCAGATATGCTGTTGTATGTAAAATAGTCTTTTTTTCTTAAAGATCTGTTTGTCAGAATGATATAGTAATGTTTTATGCATTTCAGAAGCAAAATTCTGTAACAAATCTAGGTAACAATTGATTACTCAAAGATAATGTAAGAACAGATTTTTATAATCAATCTCAAGTCAAATATTAATTTACTATCATATATAAAAACTATTAATTTACTATCATATATAAAAAAATGCATCTATGCGAAGCGCAATCACTTTAAACAGCTTTGTTGCAGATACTATTCAACGAAGCATATACATACAAATGCTTGAACAGAAATTGACTTTGATTCATCTCCATCAATAAATACCATATCTTAATTGTAAAAACATTGCCAATAGGAAGTTCTTTATTTCTTTTTTTGTATGTGTTTATCAAGTTTCTCATACAAAGTGTGAGTTGAGATGTTAATAATAAATCTATTATCAAATAAAATACTATCTACTTAATCAGCATCTTACAAGTATCTCATTATTTCTGAGGTTAATAAGAGGTTTAATTATTGTCTGAATTTTGTTAGATGGGGTGTATTAATTATTGTGTATGATATGGTCGGACTATTTTCCTCATCTATATGTTCACTTATTCACAAAGTTTGGGGAGAGGGTTGGACACAAGCCCTTATGGGATGAAGTTTAAATTATAGACAGGGAGAACAATTGGCGAATACAACGTCTAAAGAAAGCGGCACACATATTTTATGTAGTCAAACCAATTAGCCGACCAAGCATCGATATAAATCCCACCGGCAACCTCTTATCAAAAAGGCCATTTCTGGAAAAAGTAAATGAAGGGAAGCAACTTGGAATTTAACACCGAAACACAATATGATGTATAGGAATATATATATTTTAAAAAATCAGATGTGATGTGTCTAGTCCAATACGAGCATGCATCCTAGGCAGTGATTGCACATTCTAGAACCAAGAACACCCAAAGAAGGCCAGAGGGTACACGGCCGAAATGTTGTAAA
The DNA here is from genome assembly GCA_006491835.1 of Architeuthis dux. Classification (NCBI taxonomy): domain Eukaryota; kingdom Metazoa; phylum Mollusca; class Cephalopoda; order Oegopsida; family Architeuthidae; genus Architeuthis; species Architeuthis dux. The sequence goes on along the minus strand of VCCN01002162.1, from coordinate 2,060,734 downwards.
TAGTCTAACCAAATCATACACAATGAGTTTTAATTATATTTTTAATGCAACCCAATTGTGTTCCACTTTAAGGACTGAGATTATGTATAAGGAAGCAGTCATTTAGAAGATAACTTTTAGCAAAAATTAATATATAGTATGATCTTTGGCCGATAGCAATCTTCAATTTCTTTATAATAGAAACTCACCAAATGTACATAGGAATGTACTTTGTCATCACTAAAGTTATTGGAAAGAGGATGGGAATGACAAAGCTTAGTTTATTTTCCATTAATATGAAATTTAGTCTAATGATTAACTATGTTGCAGAGAAATAATTGAAGAAAATGAGCTGAATAAAACAAAAGGATCTTTAAAAAGGCTTCAAGTACAAAATCATCTTACCTTAAATGCAAATCAGATGAAAATTTCAAGCAGGCATTAATGTATTCTTTCACTTCGTGGTAAATTTTTGGTACAAACTGAGAGAATGGAAACTGTTTGGGAAAGCTATCCTGTAATAGCAAAAAAGAAAAATAAGTAATAATAAATGAAAGAAAAATGACCAATACATTCTTTATAAGTTCAATGTAACATTCTTTTCTGATATACGAGGTGTGTCCGAAAAGAAACCAAACTTGCCAAAAGCAAATTTATTGCTTTACCTACAAACTTATGAGACGTGTCTCCTTCAAAATAGTCCACTGTCGATACACCATTCCCAACATTTTTTCCAGTTCTGGAAGTCCGTTTTGAGGGATAGAGTGCATGTCCCACAGCACATTTTTTTCTATCTCTTCTATCATCTGAAATCGATGACTTTTCCAGGTGGATTTCAGCTTTAGGAATAAAAAAAGGCAGGAGGGGCCAGATCTGGTGAGTAGGATGGCTGGAGAAGAGAGTCGACTCGTGCTTTGCCTAAAAGCCTTTGTTCATCTGTCAGCAGACGAGGCACAAATTTTGTGGCAACATGATGCATCATCAGTTTTTCTTCTTGATTTGAAATGCTGTTACCACTTGTGGCAATGTGTACAGCCCAGACAATCCTCCCCATAGGCCTGTTGCAAGAAATGGCTCAAAACAATTTTTCCTAATTTGAAACAGAATTTTACACAAATACATTGCTCTTCAAGACCCTTCATTGTTCAACTAAAAATGCCAAGCGCTACACACGCGCACACACACACACTCTCTGGCACATGTAGTTCAAAAACTAACCAATATAGCTTGATGCATTTTTTATACAAACAGTTAAAGTCACTGCTACATGACATTTCAGTCACAATCATGCTAAAACATCTCATTGGCACATTATTTTAAAAGTCTGGTTTCTTTATGGACACACCTCATACTTTTAAACATAAAACACAATAAAGGCAAGGATATATATTAAAATATGTGCAGCAAAAAACACTTCAAGATGAGCACTTAATACTATCAGTAGTTCAGTGGAGATATTACTGAATAGTATGAAAGTATAATAATAGGAAATGCTGACAAATCAAATAAGTATAATTTTATTTACAACTTTCTAGATAAGATTTATAACCAGATCTCAAAAGATCAGACAAGAAGAAAGTTTAAAAAATAACTAAAACTTTTCCCATGGTGGTTAATTCTGTAAAAGTTGTAATATCAAGATAGTACAAGTATATATTTCAAGATATTCGGCTAAACTAGCAATGTTTAACCTACCGGAGTAATCTGTTCCGATAGAGGAAAGTCTTTCATCACAGCTTGGAATTCCTGTTCGGTTTCTATGTACATAGGAGTGTAGTTGTCATCACTAAATATACTGTCAAATATATTGGCCCATTTATTCATCAGCATTTCATTGTACTGGTCCCTAAATGTAGAAATAATAAAAATAAGAGGGTTTAAAATGCTTCAACATTACATCCAAATATTTACTTGGAAAGTTGACTGCCAAAAAATACTGCAGTTATTAATGATTTTATCTGAAATTACATTTATAATGAAATCTGTATTTTCTTCAGTAAATCTGATTGTAAATTCTGCTGTGAAAGAAAATTCTTTCATTTAGTTCATAGAACCAGTTCAAAATCACACACTAAATGAAAGAATTTTCTTTCACAGCAGAATTTACAATCAGATTTACTGAAGAAAATACAGATTTCATTATAACAAAAAAAGAAATGAATGGAAAAGGCAGTTTGAAAAAACAAAATTTTATAAAAAATACATACAGTAGCCTTTGAAAACAGCCAATCGGAGATAATCACTGTCAGTAATAGCACAGCAGAGAAAGCAAACAACAATATAAGTGGCTGACAGACATTCAAGTCTTTAAATTTACAATATTTGGATTCTATATAGATATTATATTTTTACTTGGCTGCCCTCTGTTCTGTCTGACAATGGAATGACACTGGAGTGTCCCCTCCAGGGCACATGCTTAGGTGAAGTGTATGGAGATCCTGGGATGCCCAGTTGTCAGAATCCCCCTCTCGGCCTTGCCTATGTAGTCCAGGGTAAAGCAGAAAGTTATACGTCGGGCATCAGCGTGGCTGCAGGAGCTGCCGGAAGGATGTCAAACCGCCTCAAGGAGGCTCCACTCCCTGGTTTGGAATCAGAGTTGTCCTTTTCCTAGACTGGTTGCCTTCCTAAGGATAGTGAGCTGAATCTGCCCTGCTATTTTACCGATAGCGGGAGGGAGAAGAGATGGATTCATGCCTTTCCCAACGGCATTAGTGCGAACTGAATATAAACAGCCCCGACCAGAGTTTGAACTCAGGTCGCGATTCCATTGTTCACGCCGTTACTGACTACGCCAATCGCACCTCCATATTTTTACTTAAAAAGCCAGAAACATACAAAATTTCAAGTGGGTTGGGAGCATCCAGTCTAAATAAATTTCAAAATTTCATGATAATAGAATAAATATGAAATCCATTTTGAACTCTGTTCTGTACAACATACTAAATGCAGTACAAAGAAGAATCATAAATCAGATTAAAAAATTGCATTACAGAAGGCAACTAACCTGAACTACTAACCTTAACAGATATTGAAATTACAAATCACTCAAAAATACTGAAAATAAACTGATAATGCTCAGCCTGAAATATCAGTTGTGGTATCGCAGTGTTTTTCCAAAAGGTTTCACCAAAAAAAACTTCAACTACCGAGGAACCCCAGCCATCCACACTTTAAAAATTTTTTTTAATTAGCTGTCATCAAATATGGCGTAATGATTGATTTATTGCCAATTAAACTAAACATTGACTTTATAAGTCCAATTTTACGTTATAATTAATGAAAATTTGTTTTTCGTTTTTTAGACAAAAATTTGGGGCTTTTTTCTTTCTGATAAAAACAAACATTTTTTAAAAAGGTTTTTAAAATTGGGTGCCAATTTCCCAGCGAATATCTTTTAACATACCTAGTACTGTATATTGTTTGCTATTATCCCCAGATTACACCATCTGTGGAGGCGGTCTTAGAACCTATCTACAGCGATTATAACGAGGTCCTATTCTGTGTGTGTGTGTGTGTGTGTGTGTGATATAAAATCCACAGGAGAAAAGGAGAAGATTCACTTTGCTTGACATGGCTATGAATAAAAAAAAAATGATGCTCTCCAGCTTATAGAATATCAAACTCATGTTGGAGCAACCATCCCCATTGACAATTTATCCACAAATTATTAAAGATACTTTATTAATTACAGCATTCGACTGGTCAGATAACAAAGGAGAATCTTACCTGATCTCAAGCAACAATTCCAACAAATGACCCACACTGAAGCCATAACCCTGCAAAAAAATGCATATGAAGAATCAGTTTTAACAATACTTTGATTTTATTTGCTTTCTTCAAAAAAGTTACAAAACAGAAAAATGTTAGTATAAAAAAAACAGCCAAAACTTGATCAACTGCAAAATATTTTTTATATAATTAAAGTCTAGTTCATATATATCTTCTATATAATACAGTAGTAAAGTGTGTATGTTTATACTCAAGAACTATGCATCACAGAGGAAAAAACAAAGGTATATTCAAAATCAGCAGGTCTTAGTTCACCCGCAGTACACATTTTTAGGTTGAATTTTGCAAAAAGATTGTCAATTCGTATGGGATCTGCGTTTGTGCTCACCTAAAAAAATCTTTTTTTTCATCTAGGATTTCCCAAATACTATAATAGTTAGACCCATGAAACATCATACAAGGAAGGTTCTTGTACCATTCATTTGAAACTACACATGTTAGGGGTACAAATATTTTTTATTTTTCAAATTTTATCTAATTTTCGACAAGCAGAAGAGAGACTTTTTCCCCCCTTTAAGTTGTCAAAAGCGACGGGAGACCCCCCCCCCCCTTAGGAGTCAAAAGTAAAGGGAGACCCCTCCCCCATCCCTTTAAGGGGTCAGAAGTGAAGGGAAATTTTCTCCCCCCTTTAAGGGGTCAAAAGTGAATGGAACCATTTTTTATACAAGTCTGAAAGCGTTACTCTTTTTTATACTTCTCAAACATTAACGCGGTCTACTTCAGTGAGTATATATATATATCTCTATCATAATCAGCCATTTCAAGTCCACATTTCTGGGAAGGTAGTGGCTAATTCAGCTCACTTATTGCCACTATTTTCTGGTGAGCTGGTTTAGAATTCAGAGTTGTCCCTCTCCTATTCTAATTGCCTCCCGAGAGACTAGTCTTCCCTGCTATTTTACCCATTGCTGGGGAGAGGAGACATGAATTCATGACTTTCCCAAGGGCATTAGTGTGAAGTGAACAGCCTTGGCCGGAATTTGAGCTTGTCAAAGTACAGAATTCAGCTATGTCCAGTTAATAGTAAATTATTTCTTAGAAGAGAAGTCTGCTTCAAAGTTAAAAGTGATAAAGAGCAAATGTATATTTTTGAGAATTTTATGGAAAAAAGTAATGGTAGGATATGAATGAATTCCTTCTTGCAGGAAAAGAAAGCCACTGTACAAAGATAAATAGAATACTTACCCTTAATGTATGGCAGAACAACAGAATTAGATTTTTTATCTCTAACATGATATTCCCAGATGAACAGAAAGCCTGCAAAAAAACAATGCTAAATAGTTCATATTCAAGGTCAAGTTAGTTTTATGCTTGCAATCCATAGGAATAAAAATCATTTGGATAAGGAATCTGAGGGTTTAAAGCATTTTTGTTGCTTTACAAAGTTATGGAATTGAGTTACTTACACAATTTCTGCGTAGTTCAGCAGCTATCTTCGACACAGCCATTTCCCATAATTCATCCATGTAAGCTCGATTTACCAATCCAGATGTTGTATTCAGAATGTGATCTTCCACCACAAAGAATCTAGAAAAGAAAAAGATGAATATTTAAATCCATATTTCCTTTTTTTAATCTAACATAGTTTTACTGCCTAATTTTTGGATATCATGTAAAAATGATCAAAGTAAAATCATAAAAGTGTAAAAGAGTTAATATTTATTGTCATAAATTAATTATGAAGGAGGAAAAAAAGCCGGTTTACGATATTTTAAATGTCACAATTTCCATGTTGATATCTAGTAAGTAGGAAAACAAGAATAAACAAATTGGCAAAATACGAACTATAGTAAACATTAAGAGTAAGAAAAAAAAAGTTTTCTTTATGTTGTCCAAATTTTAGATCTCTAAAAGACCACCTAGTCTATAATATTTCTTTTACTATACTGTAAAAACAAACAGAAACTCCTTAATGCCAAATTGGGACCACACACACAGTGTCAGTAGATGACATATACGAAAATATGGCAAGAAATCTGCTGTGCATCTGACCAATAGGTGGTGTACTTCTGATGTAAAATACTGCATTTCCATAAGAATATTATGATTTAGCTAAAATCCTCAACCAAAGCATTATCATATCAGTATCTTTTCAAATTTTGATTTCCAAAAAATCTCAAAATATACACATTTAATGTTATGCAAATAATTTTTGATAGAGAATATTTATAACATACTAGTTAATTATAAAGTAATCACATGATTTATTATAAGCTAAAGCTGGTTTATAAATAGGAATTGTAAATTATAACTATCATTTTTTATTTTGGTTCAACAATTTTATAACAATATAACATACAATATCAAATTAGTACATAAATAATGTTAATCCCTTTTCTTACTAAAAGGTAAAGAAAAAATATCTTTTGAAAGATTTTAATGGTTACTTAATCCCTTTTCTTACTAAAAGGTAAAGAAAAAATATCTTTTGAAAGATTTTAATGGTTACTTACCCCACAACATCATGAAAATACAACTTATAGGCATCTAAACTTTCATACTGAAATAAAATTAAAGAAATGATGAAGTTTCTTTTAGATCAATAACAATATGGCATTAAAAAGTATAGATGTAGTCAGAGGCTGGATTCACACACACAATGCATGTCCAGAGACATGCAAGAAGTAAATAGACACCAACAGTTTTGCTTTAACTTTATTGGAGCATTTACAGTACAAAGTTTCAAGCAAATATATTAGGTTTAACTAATAAAAGATTATCTTATTTAATACTTTGTTGACTTTCCTTTAGCCGTTTTAAGGGCAACAACTCAACTTGGCATAGAATTAATAAGTTCTGAAATTGCAGTTTGGGGTATTTCAGACAATGGTTAGTGTACGAGATTCAGCAAATCTGAATGTGTTGCTGGCTTTTTAGACTTCTGGCTACTCGTCCATAATAACCAAGTTGATGAAGATATTTTTTTGCTGTTCATGGGCTAATTTGAAATTTTTATGCCACTTCTGAAGCTTTTAAAAAGTTGTTCTCAACATAAAACCAAAGGTGTCTATTTACTTCTTGAATGTCTCTGCATATGTATGTGCCATTTCTTTTACCAAAGAGTTCAATTTCCAGCACAAATTTAGTGTTCCATCCTTGAACCAATATATACCAACAATTTAAAAGAATCCTGCAATAATATTCTGGTTTTATATGGTTCAGAGCCCTTTACAGCATTCATCAGTAATGAAAGCTTCAGTGAATATTCATAAATACATCTTTTTTTTCTGGTTTATTAGTTTTTCTAATAAAGATTGAAGATTCAGTAATGAAAATTTGATAGCTTTTTAAATATTTGTTTTTTAAATATTTTTGACACTGATATGTATTATACTAATATTTGGCCCACTAAAGAGAATCTTACCAGATTGGTGGTCAATGCAGAACAATATATAGTTCTCATTTGCAGCTCTGAGATAATCCTTCAGAAACAAATGCTTTTGGGGAATAAAACAAGTGTAAGCTGGCTAGAAAATAGGCTGCAGAATTGTTGAACATTGAAAACTAAAAATGAATAACTAGAGATGCAGGCTTCACAAGAGAAAAAAATTGATGAAGAGAAATGATCTAAACATTTTACTGAGAATTATATAGATCATATTCAAGTATTTCTTCTATGTCTATAAAAACAATTTACATAAAACAGATTGGACAAATATGATGATAATTTGAAAAAGGTAATTTGCCTTGAAAAACTTAAAGAGCAATATACTCACCATATTTGAAGGAGGATTTAAGGAAAGGCGAGCTTGTTTTCGTCTCTGTTTACGATAATATGTTTCAAATGTTTCCCTGGCACCCTGTAAAAGAATTTCAGAAAAAAAAATTTAATATTACAGAGTAATATTTCTCTTTTGATATGATAGTGATTGTTATTATCTACATTAACAAATGAGACTGTATGCAAGCAATTCTTTCGAGAAGTATCAAACCCCCAAAACTGCATTTACTAGAAACTTCTTAGACTCAAGGAATCCAAAGGATGTGCAACTTGGTCCCACATTTGGCTTAGAAAAATGTTCGGACTACAAAACAAGATTTAAATTTACTTTGAATTCCATAATTTTGATGCTGCTGATAATTTTAACTTTGATTATAATTTGCATATAAGAGGCTATATGCTCAGTGAATAAGAGTAAAACAAATGTACAAACATGAGTGCAAATATACCTTGAATAGTGCAGTTTTGATTACTGCAGGTTTTTATGAATTGTTGTACAAATTAATGTAATTAAGTATAAGCTGAAAAAAACCCCACATTAAATTATAATAATACCTTGAACAGTGTGGTTTGAAAAGTAGGGAAAATTTTAGAACGAATTAACCTCACTATTCAAGGTTTACCTGTATTTAGAATAAGTCAAAATTTATGTTTCTTTTTGCAGAAAAACCTCCCATAAAACGACAGTGCACTTTAATCCCAGAAAAAAAGGGGGAGGATGAAAAGAGACTTTTTTCATCATGATTTTAACATTACTGAGACAAAAATAACAGTATCCCAAAAAGCTGTTAATTTTGAATTATTTAAATAAATTTTAAATCGGTTTTGTTATTAACTATGATTAATAATAGGTCAATGTGATTTTGCTAGAAGGTAGATAAGCAACAAGATATCAGGCTCTAGTATATAAGTTTTCCTTATCAGCTAGAGACATTGTTCTTCTATAAGACACTCAAGAACAAAAGAATTAAGATGAAAAGAACATATCTAAAAAGTGATTTCTAATTACAAGCTATCATCATTTCAAATCTCTAACTGACAAGTGTGCAGTAAGTTCAAATACATCCTTTCCTTTTTTGAAATTTTACTTAATACAATGCTCTATTTTAATCTTTCCCTTCTTAGCAGCTAAGAAAGGTTATTTTTTATCCTTAAATAAAATAAAAACTAAAACTAAACCCGCCACTACCACCAAATAAAAACAGTAAAAATGGAAAAGAAAACTGCATGTAGATCAGTGGTCTTCAAACTTTAACCACTCTGGGAACCCTTTTTAATAATTAAATTTTTTAGAGAACCCTTTCAAAAAACAACTTTCTCATTACATATATATATTTACATAGGTATCTAACTATTGGATTTTGGCCTTGTTTATGGAATTTTCCAAATGTGTATAAACCAAATAGAAAATACACACTTGAATGGAAAAGTAAGAACAAAACTTACAGAGGAAAAATAGACATATGAATGACTACTGACTGAAAAGTGTCTGTGTCATGTAAATAACCGAGATGTTTTTAATTTTAATGTAACTGTTAAAAATAGGTATTTGGAATTTAGTTAAGAGTTATAATGCGTTAAGAACATTATAAACAATTAATTATCACACAAGATAAATAAAATATGAAGGCATATATGTAAATATGCGAAATGTTACTTTGTTTCATGGAACCCCTGGAAAGAACAGAACATAGTTTGAATATCACTGATGTAGATGAAGGTAAAATTCTTGTATTCTTTTGGAATTTTCATTTTGTCAAGATATTTCAAAGGAATACAAACCCAACATTTTAACTTTACTGCAAACCACAATTGTGAATCATTTTTCTGCAAATAGCACCAATAAATGCACACATGCTCAAGATCTTGCACTGTAGCATAATTTTATAGGTTGTATGTACATATATATATATCACTAGAATAAGTAGTGCTAAAAAACATGTCAAACGCCAAAAGTTATTTGATACATACTTGTAAACAAACCAAAAAGCAATTAGTTATAAACAATTAGCAGTTAAAGTAAATATGAATTCTAAGAACTTACCAAAACTGTGTATATATGAAGGCATCTGTAAACGGGAGAGAAGTCAATAAGATCCTGGGCACTTAACTCCTAAAGTGGAACAAGACAATTGCAAAGATGTTGAGCATAAGATAAATATAACATTATTTATAAAAGAAACAAAAAACACTTTAGTATAATTTACAGTAAGAGCAATTGTATGTAAATGGCCTCAACTATTTCTGAAAGAAAAACTTAAATTGAAATTGAAATTAAATATGGATTTAAATCAAGTACAGCTTCATTCTTGTTGTTTCACAGTATGAAAAAAAATTATATTAGTAATAGCCATTACATTACCACTTCAAATTTGGGCCTTCTACGCAAACTTTGCTAGTACCGACCTTTTGATTTACAGTAGGTAGACTAAAAGTAATTTTAGGTGTTAATATTAAGTATAACTATTTTCATTTAATATTGAGTTAAGTCCCTTAGATCTATTGAAAAAGAGCCGCTGTCTTGTTTTCTTTATGTTTTACGAGCGCCATGTTTTTGTAAAGGCAGACGATAATGAATAATAAAGAGTTTGTAAGTATACTTCTGTTGTTGAAGTTGATGATTCTGTCATTCTATTATTATATATAAAATGTTATATATAAAAACTACCGCTTAAGGTGTGTCCAATAAATTTAAGTATCAAACTGACCTCTTCATCAACCTGGTCAAATTCTGGCTCCTCTTGAATCTCTATCTCTCCAGTAAATGGGTTAGGTGGGGGTGGAGCCCGTCGCCGCCGCCTCTGTTTTGCAATGGAGGGATCAATGTTATTTTGTTCAGCAGCCTAGAAAAGAAATTCAATTTCCAAATTGTTTGAGAAATTGTTATTGATAAGTGCAGGCATTAAGAATTTTCAACAATTTTAGGGAGTTCACTTAATTATTTTTTTAAATAGAACTTCAATAACAAAATTAAAATTCATCAATAAATTTGTATACTGCTAGTGCATAGTAAGCAAGCAAAACCATTTTAAAATTAATACATCAATTTGTAGAATATTTGTCCAGTTGAGAGTAATTTTGAAATGTAAATTGTCTTCTTTTGTCCAACATGATAAAACAAATTTAAATTTCAGTAAAACATCAGTGTTTGAGTATTTTTTCGATACATGCTCTTAATTAGAGCAAATAAAAAAAGTTATACAAAAATTCACAAAAACTATCATGTAGCAATTTTTGAGTCATGGTCACTGCACCAAGAAAGACATTTGAATTTTATATTAATATTTGGAAATTCTTCCTAAGAAGCAGTTCTTTGTATTTTCATAACTCATCAAAATTCTTTAATACTACTGGTTAGATTATGAGAATGAAAAAGTTTAAATTTTTAAAAAGATTTTAGAACATTAATAAAGAACTCAACTGAGTAAACTGTTTTTTGTTCATTAACCTTTATAGCACTGCCAGGCCGATATATCGGACTCGATAACATAGCCAAAAACACTACATGGTCGATATATCGGCTTAAAAACTGAAGAAACCTACATTGACAGTTTTGTTTGATGGTAGTGTTTTTTGCTATATGGTCAAAAAGGCCATAGCGCTAAAAGGGTTAAAATAGAGGACAGGAACTCAGTCCAAGAAAAAAGAAAAACAAACAAAGAAAAACAAGAAAATTTTGATATATAAAAATTGGTTAGATGACAGTGATAATGTGTCAGTTCCTATTCATAGTTTATATTTATTGATTCTACAAGACTGACTGGTGGAGGGTTGAACATCATAGCTGAATTTAAAATCAGAATTTAAGTTTTATCAAGTGATCAATTTATTGCTTTATTGACCAATTTTTAATTAGAGCAACACCATATGACTTTGCTAGTGCAGAGCTAAAGCATTTTTATCTTTGTTGTGCATGTCAAATAGAATTGTTTGCTTACGTGTCTCATGGCTACCTCTCCAATTCTAGCTGAGTGTTTGCGGATATTCTCCAGGAAATCCTTCAGGTCTGACATAGAAGCATCTTTGATGCTCTCTCGCAGTTTTGGAATGGCATCGCCCATTGTCTGAGAGAACCAGTGACTGCTCACCCTAGGCAGGTATGTATGCTCCAACTGCTCCAAGGTTTTCAGGGCAGGATAGTACCTTTGAAGATAAAACAATGATATAAGAAATATGAATAAAATGTTTTACTATCTACAAATCCCTACTCCCATTTTTTAAGCTACCAAACAATACTTCAGGATCAAAAATGAACTTTACAAACTCCAAATCAAAGTCTTAATCTACAAGTAGCAAACTGAAGTTATCTATTCTAATAATGAACAGTGTGATTTACTCAACTCTTCCAATGGGGAAATTTTGCTGATAAAAATACTTCCTACACACCGTTTCAAACTATGCACAAGTCCTGGTAGACGAATTCAGTATTATTTTCTAAAAAAAAAAAAATCAATAAAATACATATCTCAATCCAAATATATCCGTGAATTTTTTTCCAATGGAATTAACAAGTAGATCATATGAAAAAAAATGGATCAGGATACACGTTGTAAAACAATGATCAGCAAGCTAATCTTGCTGGCTGTTGTTAGTGGGTTTGATTCTCATTGGATCTCCCACTATTGATGGTCAGTTACATAACTGCTATGTTAATAAATAATACAAAAAAAAAAAAGACAGTTTAGGATACACATTGTATAGCAATGGTCAGCAAGCTAAACTTGCTGGCAGTTGTTAGTGGGTTCAATCCTCATTGGATCTCCCACTATTGATGATCCGATACAGAACTACTATGAAAATAAATAATATGAAAAAAATAGATCTGGACACACATTGTATAACAATGATCAGCAAGTTAATCTTGCTGGCTTTTGTTAGTGGGTTCAATACTTATCAGATCTCCCAGTATAGATGGTCTGATACCAACTTAATTGTAAGTTAATATACTTATATAATGAGCAGTGTGACCTGTTTTTCATTCCCTAACACGGGACTCTTCCTCTCAGGTGTACACATTTTGTTGATAAAAATACCTCCTACCCAGTATTTGAAACTATAGACTCTTCAACAGAAACAAAATCACAATTTTTTTTTTCTTAAAAAATCATTTCATAGAAATTCAATATGCGTGAATCTTTTAATGGGTATTAACTAATTTTATAATAAATTATTCTCATTGCATAAACAACTATTTAATAACAAATGAACTCCAATACCTCTCCAAAATAGTGAGAATTCTTTTACTAGCCTCCATACACTATCATAAAATATAACAGAATTGGCAAAGATTCATATTATTAGAAAGAACTTCTAAAACACTTTAAAGTTAAGTTCATATGCTTAAAACCTAAAAACAATGACAATTCTACATCTTTCAATTGTTTTTTGAAAATTCCATAACTATTCACTTCTTCAAGGCAATATACTTATGAATTTTTGGCGTTTTTATATTTTTTTTTAAGAAAGTGGGTAGTTAGTGATTTGGAATGTATTTTCTAGGATTGAATATGAACATTTTATGGTAGGATTTTTGGTGCAAAAGGACAATGTTGTTTTTTTTCATTTCCACTTATAGTTTTGATCTTGTAATTCAAGTTTAAAAATAAAAAGAACAAAGAATAGTAATGAGAAAAAGTTATGAAATGACTGAACCATGAATCTTCTCTATTGTTTACGTAGTCCATCTTCCAGTGAAATTTCAGGAGAGTTCTTGACATTACAACTGGCATGGGCAACCTTTTTATCTAGCAGGCCACATAAGACATTTATCATCTTTATTTGGGCCACACATTCACTTAAAAAATGTTGTTCGTGTGACAGAAAACATACTTAATTTCTATTTTAGATAAACATATGGATTACAATTATTATATTATTGATTTGCGAGGCCCAAACAATAGTAATTTTATAATATACATTATAATAATTGGCTTTATGAGAAAAATCATATAAGATTTTAAATATATGCCTAGATTTGCGGTGGACCACAAAAAATCCTATGATTGCCCATATGTGCATTAAATCAACATTATGAACACCATTTTTATTAATTAACATAACTTATAACTGGTTTGCTATAACTGAATAGTGCATGTGTGGAGTGGCGTAGGGGTTACCGGCATGGAAAACAGAATTGAGTTTTGGGTGAGGCTGCTCATGTTCACTTTGCACTAATGCCTTTGGAAAAGGCATGAATCCACTTCCCCCTTATTGAACTTTACAGCAGAAGAGTCTATTGTATCAAGTGTGGATAGGAAATGTTTTTATCAGCAAAATTGTTACCTACCAATGGAAGAGTCCATTGTTACGGACAGAGAAACAGAAAAAAAAAGAAAAGAAAAAAAAATCACTGTTCATTATATACACTATTGGCCAAAATTAACTGGCTATCTTTCCAATTTCAACTTCTGATTTGTGACTTAATTACTTTTGAAATTGGAAATGTGGCCGGCTAATTTTAGCCATTAGCGTAAGTAGATTATAAGAAAGGTATTTTCTGAATAATAAGAAATTTATCTACCTTTTGCTTTTCATCTGTTCTTTCAGCTTACCATACATCTCAAGAACTACAAAAAAAAAAAAAAAAAGATGAAACTTAATTTGATGGCTTGAAATAAATGACAAAGTATTTATATTTATGGAGCGATGTAACATTTTAAAGAAGAAATGTTGTCAAGATAAAAACATTGGACTCAAGGAGTCTCTAACAAAAACTTCTCTTTTCTTCATGAAAGATAGAGTCTTCAAAGAGTTTTTCAGACAATTGAAGAATTCATTCTTCTTGTTATTTTCCTTGTTTACACAACATTTCAGCTGATCCATTCTAGAAGAATGAGTTCAATTGTACAAAAACTCTTTGAATGTTAATGACACTTATCAAAATCTAATGCATATATAAATAGCCTTCAATAACCTTATGACAAAAATTAGATTTGAAATATTAGTCATAAATTGTAAATAATATTCCCATACACTTTGTTTAAAGAAAATATATCATTATTGTACTTAGTATTTCAATTTGGAAGTTTGGAATCAGCAGAATCAGTCTTTAGAGTTTTAAGTTACAGAAGATTTCTCAAGAAAACACCACATTTCTGATATAAAAATTAAATATTGGAATGGTTTGTTTACTCAGATTTAATTATTCCCAGAAGTATAATCACATAAAATTACTGAAATTTAATACATTATATATGCATAAAGAACAGAGGCGCAATTCAGCTTAGTAGCTGCTAATTAGTAATCTAGCAGTCAAATCATTTAGAACTTATGTAATGGTCCTGGGCATTTCTCTTTATAACTGTGGTTTATGAAAAGCAAACAATTCATTTATGCTGAAATTTACTCTTTTTAGCAAAATGTCTCCCTTTTTCCTCTTTTTTTCATCTTCATATATATTCTTGTAAATCTATTTGCAGTTTTTTATAACCTTAAATATATTTGCATTATAAAACCCTTACAGTAAACCCTTGATTTAATGGACCCTGGTATAATAGATTTTTGATTTAACAGACTTTTAACAGGGCTGAGATTGGGCTTTGGCCGGGCTGCATTTTCTTCTTTATGTTTAATATTTCTTTAATATTAAACTAAACTAATGGTAAAATAAAGTAAAGATACAAAAAGAAAAAAAGAGTTACACACAAAATATATTGATACACATGTCGATTTCTCATATAAAAAATATTTTGCTTCCAAAAATTCTTTAAATAAATTTCAATTTATTTATCAAGTTTAACACAACAGACTTCTATTTTTACTACGTCATCATGTGGTGACGTAAAAAGTGTGACAGATGACAAATAAATACACATTGTGTTTTTATATGTGGAGATTTATATTTTTTGTTTACTGTCATGCTGAAGGATACAAATTTAAGTGGAACTGCCATGGTTTAAACGTTCGACACGGACCTTAGCAGTGATGATTCAGTGTAGAAATTTTGAGCATTAAGTATTTCAGTCAGATTGTATACAATCTACCAGCATGCACAGAGTTGTAAGGGAACAAGGGAGACTTCTTAAAAGAGATTATTCTGTTTGAAAAGTAAAACTATGTATGTTATCGCTTAATTCAGTTAAAAATCTAAGTGATCTTTCGATTTATGTTACCGGAAATCGTAGATCACTTTAACTTAGTGAAACAAAGTACAGATGAATTAAAAGCATACAATGGGCTATAATGACAATATATTTATTACTTTAGTATTTAATTTTATTAATTTAATATTTAATGCGCTTTCACATTTAAAGATTATTGGTAATATTTTACTATTAATTACAAAGTGCAAAGTCTCTAGATAAGAAATTTATCAATGGTTCGACCCGTCGTTGAACATGTGCGCCATGCACCATTCTCTATAATCGATAAAACTGTTGTCATTTTTGACAACACAGTAATATTAATACTCTTATCTTGAAGATATCAGAATTACTGTATTGATCTGTTCCATCAGTTCTTTTATCAGAGCTTATCCAGAATTCTAAAATTTTCTAAATTGTTTTAAAATGGTAAATGAAAGAAATTTAAAAAAAACTTTTTTTAAAACAGAATTTTTGCCTGGGCTGGGCAAAATTTATTTTATATAAAAAGCCTGGCCCAGCCCAATCAAAGCCCAGACTTATCGCTCACCATCTGTGCTACGCTCATCCCCAGCCCATGTCTGGCCGGTATCGTTCTCAGCCCGTGTCTGTGTAAATATTACATATCAGGTTGTATACAGAGTGCTGCTGTGATTTCTGAATTGTTACATTATTTATTAAATGGTTTTGCAATCCTTAAAACTCAAAATGGCATCAAGTGAGTTAAAAGAAAGTGTGTGAACTCAGAAATTAGAGCTAAATGAGGAATTAGAGCAAGGCATCACATTAGTAAGCATTTGTTTTTTTTTACACCATAAATTTCATAAAACGTTTCTAATATCCGTAGATCAAAGGCCAAATTGCAACAGTTTCCTTTAAAATACAATGTTTATAGCTCTAAATGTGGTTCTACAGTGTGAAGTAGAAAACACATGAAAGTTGTGCAAAATAAGAACTTAGAAGAAGTTGTGTATAAGTGATATGTTCATCTAGTGGTGTTAATGTATGAAGTCTTTAGTTGAAATCTGCATGTGAAAAACATAGGACTTGGTCATACATTTTGGAAACAAATTCTTTAGCTATTACCTCATTTTAAATAACAAAATCTTTTAATCTTTAACTGTATCATCTAATAAATTCTTTTGGGGTTGAGAAAGTATGAGACTAAAGACTAATATTACCTTCTTTTGTTTGTCAAAAGGAAGAAATGAGTTTTTTAACACCTGTTCATAGCTAAATCAAACTATTAATACACTTCAGTGATTTGGATGTTGCCTGCAGAAAGCCCACCTTAGTTTATTGCACATTCCTTATAAAACTGCTCGGCTAAGTCAACTACCATAACCCTCATGCATGTGCCCTCAAAGGGATTTTGTTTTTGCACAGATGTATAATTCAAACAAGATTATATTAAATTACAATGCTTATAATATAACCAATTATACATGATATCTGGAGTATATATAGGTTGTCACTGTAGAGGATGCATCTAACTTTTAATTTGTTTAACAGCCTAATGAATTAAAACATCAGTTTCTGATGTCAGTTCCATTCAGCTGCTAAAGTTGTGAAATTTTATCTCCGGGCTTGGCAGTTGGCGTGTAAGTTGACATTGAGAGAAAACAAAAAGCCTAGTGTAAAGACCATTTTGGTTCTAAGAAGTGGTGTTACACATAAATCAACAAAGAGTGGATATCAAGTTCTATCCTTAGGGGAGGCATAATTATTAACAGGCATTATAGGCCAGAGGAAATTTTGCACCCCTTCACACCTACGCACGGGGGCAACTGCCCACTCACGCTACACCTCTGGGTACCAGCAGTGACAACAAAAAATTAAAACATTATACTCAGTAAATAAAAGATTCCATTTGAAAGCCTTCTGAAGTTTATTGGATGCAGTATTTGATTTATGAAGGCTAGAAAGCTGAGTAGTCAAAACATTGTATTAAAAGCAACAAAGATGGAGGATAAAAGTTCAAATAAATCCTCAAGCCACATACAAATTGTATTTTGCCATCACTGGAATGGTTTACTATTTATATACTACTAAATATAATAATGCTGCTTTGCAGTTCTATAATTAAAAAAACAACCTTTTCTCTTTAAAAATATTTTCTTTTTGTTCATACTTTTTTAGCTTTTTCATTTGCTTATCTCAATTTGGTTGCTGACAAAGATCCATGAAACTTGTCTTTAGAAAAAAGATAAGTCGGGCTGCTGCAGGGTCAAACTCCACTACTACTCCAACTGAAGATAATTATTGCAACGTTTGTATTGTATTGTATATATAATCAATAAATTTGTAGGTATATAAGACTTGTCAGTTTGGTTCAGTTGGTA
>VCCN01002162.1:2031491-2042670 GCA_006491835.1 Architeuthis dux | reverse complement strand
GGGGGGACAAAGTCAACTCCAACTTGGACTGGAGTTTAACAATAAAAATTGTGTCTATACAAACAGACAAGTGAAAGAAATTACAAATGCTGCAAGTACTTTTAACATGTGTATAATTCATTTTGCATAAATTATATTTGGGAATGATTGAATGGACACTGGTATCCATTGCTAACTCAGTCTTTAAGTTCAGTTATTATTGTTTATAAAAGAGTAGCTAATTATTCACACATCAAAAACTAGACATGAGAATGCACCAGTATGTAATTCATGAACATAATTCAATGATCGCAAGATGTTAATGTAAAAAGCAAGGATATATGACAGGTATGTGTACAGTGTTACAATTAAGTTCATACCTGGTAAACAAAGTGATAAACTTTCAATGGCTGAGGCAATGTTTTTCTGTATCCGTCGACATTGGATAAGCTCCTCCCCCTTGGCCAGGAGAGGAGCGCAGGATTTTTGAAGGGCATCATTAGTAGTCTGTATTTCGTCCTGTGGAGAAAAAAAAAAAGAAGAAAAATAGTATAATTGATGTTTAAGGAAAAAATTCAAAAAAGTCTATAAAAATGAACAATATATCATTCAGAAACAGAAGCTGAAAGTTTGAACTAAATCTCTCTATATAATATAATAATATTATTATGGGGTCCCCACAACAAATTTGTTTTGCACTTATTAGTGAATCTTCAGGTGGGAAATATTTAAAAAAATTTTTTAATATTCATCAACATTGCCAAGATGTTTATTATCACGTTATTTCTTAATATTAATGTATGATTGAATATGTTTACAAATAAATTTGAGCAACAGTAGCTATAGTAGGAGTTGTTGGAAAATTACAATCTTACTATTCTCAGTTTATTGCTATCAGAAAAAAAACATTTTGATATGATTGAATTCTGATGCAAGATCAGAAACTGTTATTCTTATGAGATCAATCATACAGAGCTAGAAACCACACTTGCTGATCCTTGGTTGGAGATTACATTAGACTTAATGATTTCATCATATTTAAATTTTCTTTATAATTAATAACAACTTGAATATTAATGAGAGATGTGAGTATAGAAATTGACATCAATATATAAGTGAACATCCCATTAAAAGAAATATTTCTTAATAAATTGTATTCTTAAATTAAATAAAGAGAGAGTGGCTTACATTTTACATAAGCATTTATGATCAAAGTTCTGTTTAACTTCCACGAGAGTTGTAGTTGTAACTTGAAATACCAATTCAAGAAGATAGTCAGTTTTAGCAGAAGCCTTTTGTCAACATTTGTCAGTATTCTTTATTTATAATTTAATGAGAAATTAACATAAGTCTTCAATTTATCAAGTTAAATTATCTCATTCAAATTAAAGTTTTTGGTTATAGTGCAGCTCTTGTCAAATTATATATTAATTTGCACATTATAGAATATATAAAAAGATACTCATTTGCTTAAATAACCAGTAAATTCAGAATTCCATCAGCAACAGAAACAAAGACTTAGATTTTTCCTGTAGGCTCAGTAGATGTCACATTGAAAAAATTACTTTTGAATCAGCCAATCAATTTAAGTTCCTTCTAGTATGCTGCTCTTATGTGTTGTAAACTAATTTGAATTTATCTCAAAATTCTTTAATCTTATTTTTAGCCAACCAAAACAATTTTTCAGCTTGAATTTGGTTTTAACCTGCATTTGTTCTGCATACCATTGTTGTAGATTTTAATAAAAATTTATAATCAGTTTCATATCAGTACATTTGTTCAGGAATAAAAATAAATGCGTGTCAAGTTTTATGAAAACATTTAAAGAATTGCTAACATTTACAAACAGCTGATAATCTTTGAGTGTTAAAAATGGACATAACTTCT
This sequence comes from Architeuthis dux, assembly GCA_006491835.1. Classification (NCBI taxonomy): domain Eukaryota; kingdom Metazoa; phylum Mollusca; class Cephalopoda; order Oegopsida; family Architeuthidae; genus Architeuthis; species Architeuthis dux. The sequence goes on along the minus strand of VCCN01002162.1, from coordinate 2,040,804 downwards.
GAATATAAAAAAGTTGTTTCTCTTCAAGAATTAGTGATTGAGAAATATATATTGGAGAGAAAGAGATACACATTTACTGTTCTAGTGTTGCATGCTATAAATATGATTCAAACAAAACAAAACAAAAAGTTTAAAGATATCAGCTAATGCAAATTAAGCTCATCAGTATATTTTTTAATTTAATTGATAATGAATAGCTAATTGTTCTTTTAGTCTACTGGTGCATTTTAAATCATATCCATCAACTTTGGTTATTCAAAATATTCTGTAATTTTCACAGATTTTCTGAAAGGCAGACCAAGCTATAAATTTGTTATTTAGATCCTATCAGCGTCATTCTTGAATAAGAATTCAATTTTCTTTAAAGAATGTACAGGATCAGCCAGGTGGACAAAGTGTCTGACATCATATTCAGTAATTTAAACTTGTTCATTACCTAAATTTAAATAAGAATTGTTGATGCAGGTCTGATACAGATATTATACAATGATACCCAAAGCTAAGATGAACAATTTTTTTAAAAAAAGAGCATAAAAACAAGATATGATTTTTGCCAATGGAGCCAGCAGGAAGAAAGTGAATAGATTTTACAATTAGAAATACAGACATGAAATCATTCAATCTTTGTCTTACTTCTGGGAGTTTAGTGGAATATCTTAAGAATAGTGAATGTCTTCCAGTCACTTGCTACATTGGTCCTAAACACTAGATACTACAATAAAGATTTAGCAACAATTCATTATTCCACATGGTAGATAATGTAATACAATAAGATGCAGATGTATTCTGTTTTATACAGAGATGTTCACAAAAACTCATGCTAATTGTATTATTGGTAATCTCAACATTTAATTATCAATAAGCTACTATTTTCTATATTTCATGGTTTTCCATTATTCACAGCTAAGTAGGTACTAAATAGTCATAATAGTTATAGTTTTCAGTCAGATCTCAAAAAGAAAATGATACTGACGAGCCTGCCTGCTGCAAGGTCAAACGTCACTCCTACTTCTATTCTGACTCAAGATAATTATTACAACTGTTATATTGTATATATAATAAATAAAAAATATATTTTAATATAAATGTATTTATTTATTAGAATGAAATAATCCCTTGCATATTTCTAGCATAAATTTTTGAAAATATTTAATACTTAGTTTGACTCAGTCGGTGTTAAATGTTAATTTTATAAATGTATTTATTTATTAGAATTAAATAAGCCCTTGCGTATTTGTAACATGTAGACATGTAAGACTTATCATAGATATGTAAGACTTATCATAGACATGTAAGACTTATCATAGACATGTAAGACTTATCATAGACATGTAAGACTTATCATAGATATGTAAGACTTGTCAGTTTGGCTCAGTCGGTAAGAGAGCTGCATACCAATCACTTTGTTATGATTTCAAATCACAGAAGGGAAATGTTAATTTTATTTATCGGTTTGGTTTAACATGATAGAACAGACAAAAAGTGAAGAGTTTACTCCCCTAAATTAGGTGAGAATTGTTGTTGTTGTTAGAAAAAGAAAGTCAACTCCAGTCTCCGACTTGTATTGGAGTTTGACAATACTACATGCACTAGACTCTCTGCAAGTGAGAATGGCTTCTTTGCTTTGGTATGACATTAAAAGTAATTATTTAGGTGAGTTAATGTTCATGCATGTTACTAACTTGATCCTTGGTATGGAATCTCAAACCTTGAACATCTCATTCCTCTGTACTAACCACTAAGCACAACTTGAAAATACTTTCATTTAGAAAAGTTAGTGTAAGCAAAAATCATCTAAAAGAGATTATAGATCTTATAGTCTAAGGCTGTAATCAATGAGCTATCAAGTAGCAATTGATTAGTAAGCAGTAACCTAGTTCAGAATCAGAACTTGGTAGCCAGCATGGCAAATACAGATTTTAAATGGATTCTTTGAATTCTTCTTGTAATTAATGTCAATCATTGTGGAACTAGCATATGTTAAATTGATGACCATGTACTTCTTTATACAAAAGTTAACTATCTATTTGGTTGGCCTCGTTATCAGTAATTAGCAGACAATAGGAAGAACTCAGCAGTTGGAGATACTCCTTAAAAGTGTTTAAAATAAAATAATGAATTTATTGGGTGAGGATTGTCTGTGCTGTAATATATAATGCTGTTTTAACTTCAGAACCAAAGCAATTGGATTTTTCTGATTTTTAGATGTGTTCACGCATCTCAATGGGACACTGTCTGTTGGTCTGTCAGTCCCTAATATGTTAAATATCAGTTGTATCATGTTGGATTGATATGAAACTTGGTCCAGACTTTCCGGCGAACCATCCTCATCTTCCTGCCAAAACTAGTAATGCTACTACTTCGTTTAGAATCTCTTTGAAATCGGAAATCATTTATTATTGGGGAAACTCAATCACGCACAGCTGCTCCTCTTCTATTCCTTCTCTTTGAAAGCCAGCCTCTTCTCCCCCTCCTCCTCCTCTCTTTTTCTTTTCTCACGGAGTGAGGAAAGATTCACAACTTTTTAGACTGTTTCAAGTTAGACTGATTTGAAATCTAGGTCAGACCGGGTCACTCAGGTGCACCATTCTTCTCCTCCTCCTCGGTTTCTGAGGAAAGACAACAACCAAAGATGTAGGACTTAATAATTTAATGGCTCAATTTTCTCTCTGCGGCCAAAATAAGTCAACACCTCAATCATAAAATCATTAAATTGGAGTTGAAACCAGTCATGGGACTAGAATTTTTGTTTGTTAAAATTATTTTTTTGTTAAAGAGGTTTGTTATTGCTAATCACTAATTATAAGGTTGCTAGTAATTGAGGCAATCACATGGACAGATATAGATGTAAAGATGGTGGACACATCATTGAACATATGGTTCTTGTTTTAATATTGTAAACCTGTTTGGTTGTAAGAACACTGGTTAATTCTATCAGGTATAAAATCTTTTGTAGTGATAACAAATTTATATGAAGGCTCTAATTTCAGGTATGATAAGAAAATATAAATGGATGCCAATTTCACAAAGAGAGATATTGCAGAAAATAAAGTAATCAAGTAAAATACTCAAGAATATTGGGACATTTATATTAGAAACCGTCAACCAAAACTGTCAATATAGGTTTCTTCAGTTTTCAAGTTGGTCTGGCTATGTATGTATGTATCATGCATACAGGCCGCACCAATGGAGTTAGAGGGCTGAAAATGAAAATTTACTCCTTATTATCTCTAGAAAAAACCTTTTTTTGCTTTTGAACCCCCCTCCCCCCATAGGTTTTTAGAGAGGAGTTCAATTTGCAATGTAGGTTTATGCTAAATTGGTCACTGGCAGCATTCGCGCTTGTTTTTCTTTTTGAAAATTCAGACCTTTTTTTAGTGATCACTCCCCAACAAAAGGCGAGAGAAGTAACTTATTCATTGATTACCCCTTCTTCCAATTGATCACCCCCAACAAGGCATGTTGCCAAAAGACATTGGTCGCATGACAGTTTCTATTGAGTGACTAACCAGAGCTGTTCCAATATTGTTTTCAATCTAATATCATGAATAACAAATTGGCTATAGCTGAAAGATATAAACAAAACTGCTTGGTAGCCAAGAAGAAAGCGTAAAACTTATATCCATATCTTTATCTCCTTCAACAGTTAATGAGGTGAAAATACAGCCACCATCTTTTTCTTTGGGGCTCCTAGAACTCCACTTTTGACAACTAACACTGCCAAAGAATTACATCTCTATAATCAAATCTATGTACAAGAAGCCGAGAGCTGAAGGATGATAAGCATCTCTAAAAGGAATAATAATATAATCATATTCTTTGATTAGAGAGTTGAACTAAAACTGCTTAGAAGCCCTCAAACACACACACATAGGTGGAGAGAGATGTGTACACTGAGAGACTACTTAGCTGGTTGAATAGCAGGCTGTTTTGTAATGTCTACAATTACTGTTAGTGTTCACTGAGTTTTATGAGTAGCACAGTTGGTCTTCAGTAAAAAGTGCTTAAATGCAAACTCTCCACTCATGGACTTGTAGGTAGACGTATGATGAATAGCTTGCTGGAGTAGTTGTACTCTTCTATTGGAAGAAAACAATCATACTAAGAACAGAAATATTGTAGTACCCCTACTTAAATATCAGTAGAAGCCTTTGAGCAAAGATGATTTCAAATAGCTTCAATGATTAATAGAAAATAATATATAATTTTTTTTTCGAGGCAGATCTGGAATTTTAACCAGAAGAATTTTAAACTATCATTTGAAGCCTAATTACTTTGACAGACATAAGTATTAGAACTCAACCCTTACACTAAATTAAGAGATTGTTCCTGTGTGAGCAACAGCTGGAGATGAATGATGGTTGAGGAACTTGTAATAAAAATATCAATAGGATCTTTTGAGACACTGACCTATATAAGTTATGAAGAGCCAAGATTCATTTGTTTTTATATTGACGTTTTTTACACAATACTGATAAGCTTGAATTTTGATCTGTGTCCTGACAACAAAAAGAACAACAAAAAAGAAATCAGGGTATTAGTGGGAACACAAGACTGCTGCAGAGTCAAACTCTACTCCAACTTCTATTCCAACTGAAGATGATTATTGCAACTTTTGTATTGTATATATAATAAATAAATATATATTAAGTTAAGTTAAGATGTTGAAAATGGCCGAAACAGCCTTAACATGTACATTAGAAGACATACATCAATACACAAGACGGAACTACGTTCATAAAAACGTTAATTTTAAAAGTTTTAGAATTTTAATATTTATAATGTCTAGAGCACTAAAATTGAAAATAATTTTCAATATTTTTCATTTTCATAGTTTATTGTAAATATATATATGTTTGTTTTTTTTTTGTATAAATGTATTTATGTATTAGAATGAAATAAGCTTGTGTGTATCTGTATGATAAATTTTCATTAATATCTAAGACTTGTCAATTTAGCTCAGTCAGTAAGACAAACACTGGTCTAGCGATCACTATGTTGTGAGTTCAAATCACGGTAGGGGAATGGGGATTTTACATATTGGTTTACACCCCAAATTTTGGTGAGGATTGTTCTGGTTGATCTTGTTATGGTAGGAAAACAAACTCAACTCCTGGAGTTTGACAAAATCCCTAAATTTACATTGCATATTGAACCCCCCCACTAAAAACCTATTTTGGAGGGGAATTTTCAAAAAATAAAAAAAATGTTTTCCCTACTCATTGAGGGGAAAGTGTGTGAAAAATTTCAAGTTTCTACTATGAATGGTAAGGGTTGGGTCCGGATACATATAAATGTCAGAACACATGAATAACCTAAACCCAGCAACAGTGTTTAAACTGGTCTGTTGTGGATAGCGGTGATTAATAAAAACAAAAGAAAAAAAAAAACTTCCATTTTGGTGTGTTTTAAATAAAAAATCAGATATTAATAGATGCTAGTATACTCCTTAAATAAAGACTAGCATTCCAAGGGAAATTATGAATCACTGCCACCCATATATGCTGTGTTGGGAGTGATCAATTAAAAAGTTGGGCTGTGATCACTAAAAATTGTCTGAATTTTCAAAAAACTAGTGAACAATTTAGCATAAGCTTACATTGAAAATTGAAACCCCCACTAAAAACCTATTTAAGGGGGGAATTTACAAAACCAAAAAAAAGAATTTTCCCTACTCATTGAGAGGGGTGTGTGTACAAAATTTTAAGTTTCTACTATGAACAGTTAGGGCTGTCAAAGTCCGGCTACATAGAGAGATAAAATTGAACACCCCCTCTAAAAACCTATTTAGGGGGGAATTTTTAAAAAAAAAAGAAGATTTTTAAAATGTTTTCCCTACTCATTGAGGGGAGTGTGTGTGCAAAATTTCAAGTTTCTATTATGAAGAGTTAGGGCTGGACAAAGTACAGATATATAGATAGATAGATACATACATATAAATGTGTGAATACACAAATAACCTAAACCTTTGGTAGCAGTGATTAATTAAAATTACTAAAATGTTGCAAGTAGCACATAAGTTAAGGAATGCACTGTTTGAGTATAACTTTCTATAATGGTTAAATTGAAGATTCTAAATCTGAACTTTTAATGCAGCTTCATTAATAAACTCATAGCTGAAAAGTACTTCAAAATCACAAATTGAACATCTATAATAATAAAATGAAAATTTATATGAACTGATCTAATTTATTTCACTTTGAAAATTTCACATGACAAGTTTGGATAAAGCCACCTGGCATCTTCGAGGCATGACAAACCTTCATTTGTGCTGAAGTTGATTTACTGGATTAAGCTTTCATTAATTGGTGAATCTCTTAAATTTTAAAGGATTTCATATTAGAAACCGTCAACCAACTGTCAAAATAGGTTTCTCCAGTTTTTGAGTTGGTCCGGCTGACTATGTATGTATGTATCATGCATACAGGTTGCACCAATTATTATTATTATTTTTATTATGGCTCTTTGGGCATTTCCAAATTATACACAATATTTACACATCGACTTCTAAACAAATACAAAATTCATAAAAAACATATTCAAATGTACATAAATACAAACAACATCTACAATTTAGCACAATTCACAGATCAAACTTGAAAATCTCATCTGAATGTCCTTGTAATCTCATTTTTTTTCCATAATTTTTTTAATTATCTAAATTATTTTAAAAACTTTGTACACTATTGCTATCTTTAACATGACTAAGCAACTTATTTCAAAAATATATTACTCTATCCAATGGAGCTAGAGGGCTGAAAATTTAAACATTTACTCCTTATTATGTCTAGAAAAAACGTTTTTTGTTTTCTTTTTAAATTCCCCCCGAATAATCTTTTTAGTGGGGGGTTCAATTTACATTGTAGGTTTATGCTGAATTGATCCCATAGTTAGTGTCTCTTTTTTTTTGAAAATTCAGACTTTTTTAGTGATCACAGCCTAACAAAAGGCGAGAGAAGTAACTTATTCATTGATCACCCCTTTTTCCAATTTTTATTTTTTAAATTTTTTAAAAATCATCCCCAACATGGCATGCTGCCAAAAGACATTGGTCATATGACGGTTTCTATTGAGTGACTAACCAGATCTGTTTAATAATTATATTCATTCCGTGTAATTAAACCAAAAATTAGGTTACCTATGAAATGACCTGTATGTTTTTAACAGCCCATTCATTATATTAGAGGCATGTATACAGCGATGTTTTGAGAGGGAACTAAAGAGACTGCACAAGATAGCATTTAGCAATGTGTTCATATAGCCATCAGGTTTTTCAAAACAAATCAGCTTTAAAAGGATGATGTTTTTTTTTACTTAGAAAACCCAGCCCAGCATTCTCAAATGCTCCACCATATTTTCAGTATCAACAAAGAAAAACAACTTCAACAATAAATATTCCTATCAATTTAATAATCTCTGTACTTGAGTAATATTAACTAAATGATAATGTCTTGCTGGCCAAGGCGAATAAAACTATAATCATACAAGGCTATGGAAACAACTTTTGTAATTACTTTAATGTTTTTCATTATAGGAGTGTTATGATATACTACCACGAAAAGGTCATTTCGAGGTCAACACCTGTGCGGAAATGGAAGTGACCCGATCACCTTAGGAAATAGGTATATGCGTGGGTGTCCAAAAAACAGGATGTGGAAACTGGAAATGACACAAGTATGGGCGTTTGGAATCCATAAAGCTCAGAGCTGAGACGAGGGAGCTCAGGAGACCCGAATAGCAGACCCGAACAGAAAAACTTAGAAGCTCAGAGGACCCAGGCAGACCGCCTCGGGCTGGAAAGGCACAAGGCCGGGTTCCCCTGTTGGGAACAGTCTCTTGGCACCCTTATCTCATTCCCACTCTTCATCCACTGGCTGACAAAAATGTAAGCTATGAAATAAAAATATGTCTCGTATTTTTACAACCAGTTTTTCGAGTCCTTCCTTCCTTTCTCGCCAAGTCCAGGACATTCTCCTCACTATCCAACAGGAGTTTATACCTACATAAACTTCTATATACTATCAATCAATGAGAACTATGAAATTCTGTTTTGGGGGACAAAATATTGTCAAATTAGGGTTCAAATTTTTTGTATAATAATAGAACAGCAGGAATGTGTAGCTATAAAACATTGATTCGCTTGCAAAATTTGCTGCAAAAATGAGACTTTTGTTCTATTTTTCGATACTGAATTTTATTGTTTGCTAACCAAAGATAGATATGGAAAACAAAGAATTTTTTATATGCAGCCTCATATATTCAATGAAGTCGGCAGGCTAGATGAAATAAGGTTGCGGACCAGATTTGGCCAGCAAGCCGTGGTTTGCCAGCCCCTGAGCAAGACAGTCTCTTAGGAGCTACTTTACTCAGCATATAGACAAAGTAATTAGTAAAATAACTATGTTAAGAGAGGTGAAACAGGCAGTGTGCTCTTGAAAATCAAGTGCTGTAGATCATTTTAAGTAAGTTAATAGTTACGCTGGCTTAAGAACAGAACATGAATACTTGCAGAGTGGAACAAAAACTGGTGTGATAAGTCATTGCTAATCATGCAAGTTCTCTTCACACATTAATTCACAAACTAATAGGTTAAAATATTGAGAAATAATCATGAATGTGAATAACAATTGAAGATTTCTATCAATTAACCGAATTTACTACTTAGGATTTAATCAGCAGCAGCAGATAGCTCTGGATTCTAGATTCTGTTTGTTAAGTATACAAAGCCAATCTGAATACATTCACTCTTGTTAATGAATGGCTGAGTTCCATAACATGGACTCAAACCATGTTAATGACTAAACTATTTGGCAGTTGTCTAGATGATTCACTGAGAGTTCAAAGAGTGAAAACAGAAGCAACACTATAATCCTATAATTTGCTTTATTTTTCAAATGAAATATGTCACAAGTAAGAATTATTAAACTACTAGAATATTAGCTGTCATATTTACTTTTGGGGATATACTTATACATTTTGGATGATATCAAGTTTTCTCTTTACTGGTCATCCATATTCAGCTGTCCCATAAAACCATGTAAATTAAAGCAGGCTTTCAACACTTATGAGTAAGGAAAAGTGAATCAACACTCACTTTACAATTGAACTGATTTTACAGGTAACAAACATACAGCAAATGTATTTTTTACTATATTTCTAGTAAAACTTGGTTTTTTTTCCCAGCAAAACCCCATGTTTCATTTTCATTTCATGAAAAATTTCACAATAATCGGCCCAATCTCAAATTGTAACAAACTCGAAAGATTATAACTGTTATTGTTTTGTTTTAAACTAGGTATTAAAATAAACTTTC
>VCCN01002162.1:1982690-1996909 GCA_006491835.1 Architeuthis dux | reverse complement strand
CATTTTTAACAACATGAACATTTTTTTAATTTTTTTATTTTCAATTGTTGTAAATATTCGCTCTGTTTTGATATATTTCATGCTCGTTTTGTGCTAGGTAAAACTGTACTACTATTGTTTTAAAAAGAATGATTAGGATTGTTGAAAATGTATGAACATGTTAATATACTTTTGTATAAGTTTTTTTTTCTATTCGAATTTGCTCTTTGGATTTGCACTGTAAGGAGACATGTTACTGCAAAATCTATTGTCAACACTCTCTTTGTAGGTTAAAAGTTCACATCCAGAATATTGTTGAATTTTGAGTTGTCAAACAGTGATCAAACAGACAGAAAAAGTATGACTGTGCTTTCTCTTTTAAACCCTGTAAATCGTATCTCGTATTTTTACACTCTCACGTCAAAAAGGAGATGTGGCACTGGAAATACTGAGTCTGACTTTCGATTTCCATTGTTTTTTACATAGTGCCTTGAAATTTAATAAGGAGATTATAGGAATGTTGGAAACAAATAGGTTAAAGTTAAAATGAAATATGGAAAGATGATGATGAACATTCTTTTCTGTTTATAACAAATAATATAGTCTTGTAACAATGAGGTTTTTACCATTTTATTATCAGCAAAGAGATCCCTAAGAGAAGAGGAAAAGAGCTAGGTCTACAGATTGTTTTGTATTAATTGATGGAAAATGTGTTTTTTTTAAAATGTTTTTTTATTGGCGTCTTTGTTTGAGCTCAGCATATCGAATGCTGGCCGTAATTTGATGAAAAAATCATGGGCACCAGGACTCAATGGTGTTTTCACTGGCTGGAGAAATTACTCTGCACCTGGAAGGAGTTGTTTGTAGGGGCGTTGATGGATATTGGTTTGAAGCGATCAAATGTGAAGTATCAGCGCCTATATTCAGTGAACGGAGGTAGTAAAAATATGGGCAGATCTAAATCCTAGAAATTGTCAGGAATTAATCATGAAATGGATTCATGCCGATGTGGTTTTGTTCGTTTTCCATTGTATCATTATGTTGAAGAGGAATGCCTCTGTTATGTTTTTCAATGAGACCTTGCAATTTTCGGAATTGTCTAATTTGTTTTTGGGGGATAATTGTACTGTTTTTTTTTCATTTTGTACTATAAAATATTGTTGGAAGTACAATTTTTGCTGATGAATATACATTCATCAGCAAAAATTGTACTTCCAACAATATTTTATAGTACAAAATGACAATTATAACAGCAAAGGCTTCTGTGAATTCTGAATTTATGTATAAATATGAGAACATGAGATATATTTTTTTTAGACTTAGCAGAAAGCAAATGAAATTAATTTACTAGATTATAAATACAGGACAGCTGATGCACAAGATGAGTGGGTGGAATATAGATTTCAAAAATTGATACGAAAGAAGAGAGAAAGGGAGAAGTCTCCATCCTTAAATTGAAAATTTGAAAAAAAAAAAAATTTGAAAAAAGAAAAGAAAAAGATTTGATTTATCACTATAGTTAGAACGTAAATTTGTATTTTGTGGGTGGGGGTGTGAAACATATGTATATTCGAGGCTGTATTTGCCCTTAGTGTGTGAGCATGCGAATGCCAGATTGTTATGAATTTGGAGCTCAGTGATAATAAACATTGTTGCGACGACATTGACCTGAAGGGTCACTGGTCTAGAGTAACGTTTTTATGAATGAAGTTAGATTACTATATGAATTTTCACCATAAGAATTAATCTGGTTTTGCAATGCAATTTGCCCTTGGCGCTCAAGTTTACATATTCAAGGATCCAAATAAGTTTTATTCTGGTATTAGGTCATAGACCTAGGAGAGCATTTCTCTCTTTGATTATTCAGGCAATAATTGAAATACACTGAGGACTAGGATGTCCCTTTTTAGCGTGAAGAAATGTAATTGTTTTGGATAATTTTGGCTAAGGAGCCAGAAAAAAGAAATGATGACGAAATTCGTTTGGGAGCCAGGATATCTTATGAAATTAGGCAGAACCCTTAATGTGAAAAGAAAGGACCCTGGTTTGGGATATGGGGAATTAATTGAGAGCTAGGTGAGAATTTTTGCAGTTTGCATTTCAGAGGAGAAAGTTTCTAAATTAAAGGTGATTTAAAAATATAGAGATATATACATATCAGAGTTATATGTGAATATTGAAAGATGGCATGAGGAGATAAGTTGAATTAAAAATAAAAGTGTAGAAACCGATGTTAAGAGAAATAAAATAAAACCTGAGTAAATTAAATTATTCAAGTATTAAAGTAATGCAATTAGTGAGTGATATGATGTGTTTGTTTGCGGCAGGGGAAGGATTTTTTTTTTGTGCTAATATTTTTAGTGGAGTTTTGAAAAGTTTTGGGCATTCAGTCAAATACTGGGAGCGCAATCTTGCGCCGACACAAAATGGAATTTAGGCAAATGAAGTTCGAGAAAGCCCCAAAAAATGTGGGGAGTGAATTCAGTCGCTTGTAGATTCTAGTAGGATTACCTGTCTGTGGACATAAGATGTTATTTGGTGTTGAGGCTAGGAGAGCCTAAAAAGAATAACATAGGATTTTAGGGCAAGAGGAAAGCCTTGTGAGGATATGGATCATGGAAGAAAATCTAGGAGTTTTTTTTTAGTATGGGCACAGAAAGGGGTCTTGCGCTTTGTAGTAGCAAAATTACACATATATTTAAGTTGTGGAAGAAAGAATGGTCGAAGAATAAGTTTAGGATGTAAGAAAGTGATGAAAGTGATAAAAGAAAAGAAAAAAGATTGGATAAACCTGTAGAAGAAGAAAAAGGATTAATGTACCGATTTTTGTTCAGAACCCGATTTTATTTTGTGTCAAATTGATCATGGGTGAAGACTGTTGTTTTTTTTCTGAGAGAGAGAGAGAGAGAGAGATGCTTGAAAGATTTTGAAAAATACAGAGAGGAGGAATGTTATGATATACTACCACAAAAAAGGTCACACTTGTGCAGAAATAGAAATGACCCGGTCACCTTAGGAAATAGGTATATGCGTGGGTGTCCAAAAACAGGATGTGGAAACCGGAAATGACACAGTGTGGCCATTCAGAATCCATAAAGTTCAGAGCTGAGACGAGGGAGCTCAGAGCCGACCCAGACAGAAAGACCCGAACACAGAACACAGACCCAAGCAGCCAGGAGGCAGACCGCCTAGGGCTGGGAAGGCATAAGACCAAGTTCCCCTGTTGGGAACAGTCTCTCGGCACCCCTTATCTCTCTCCCACTCTTCATTCTCCAGCCGACAAAGATGTATGCTATGAAATAAAAATATGTCTTGGAGTCCTCACTTTCTATCCAAGTTCACGATTTCCCTCCCGCAAATGAGCAACCCATGGCGGCAGAACAGTGTGAATACACAATAGAGAATCAAAATAGAGAAAATGATATCTAAAATTCACTCTTCAACACAAAAGATAAAACTAACTTCAGTTGGTAACTCAACAAACTTGCTTTGATTTTATAGCAGTCATAGTACTAAAAAATAGAAATTTGACCTATCAAAAGTCAAGTTTTCACTAATGGCATAGACATCTGTTAATACAAATAAGAGAAATATACAATATACAATAATAGCCAGTTGTGAGTCAATGTGCCACTCGGTCAAAATGTAGCATTGAGGATGAAAATAAAAATAAATTGGTTTTTCAAAATAAATCAATAACTAATATAATACGAACCAGTGACAAAATTTGTATAGAATCAAAATAATAAAATAAAGCCAAGATTGAGAACATTTCATTGAGGCCCATAAGGAAGAATTTCTCAATAACTTGAAACTAAACTTTCAGATGAATGATTAACAGAAGAACATTTTACAGATTTTCAGTTTAATGTGTACAAAGTAAAATTATTTTCTTGCACTTTCAATAATTTGCACATGAGAATTCTTAGACAGCTTTACATTTCAACATTTCATAAATTTAATAAAACAATACTAAATTCATTAGGAAAGTTTAAAGGCAACCAAGTATAGTTAATGTATGAATTAAAAAATTAAGACAGTATTATCTGTGTTGAGAGTCAAAATAGATAAAAGCATTGGTTTGGGATTAATCTCTAGTTTTTCACTATACCTTCAAAACACTAATCATAATTAAAAGAGAAAAAAACAATTGTAAATACATGTAAACTAATGATTGTTATTACTTATCACTCATACATAAAAGATTATCTATCAATTAAAAAATATATGTAGTTTAGGAGTAAAAAAAAAAAAAAAAAAAAAAAACATTTATGAAGCTTTTGATTTGGGGGCAGAAATTTATCCACATGTGTAACTTCCTATTAAAAATATAACAATGAATTCTAACTGTAATCCTGTTTGAAAACAAAATGTGTTTATTCATTAATTACTCATAAAAAAGTAATGAAACTTTGTTATAGGTGGCAAATTGTACAAGCATAAAAATGTTCTATTATAAGTAATATAATGAGAGACGTCATAGTCAGTAAATGCGTTTACTGAGAGGTTCAGGTTGAACCTCATCTATAGACAAGGCTTTCACACTTCAAGTTTACAATAATTAATATTAAGCATCTAGAATATACAAAATCAAAAGAGTATAACTATCTAATTAGCTATTGTATGCAGGATATTTTCCCTAATTATCAGGAGTACATAATTAGAAATTATAATATTTTCAATTCAGTCTTCTACCTACTTAGCTAGTTCCTGGTACACCAAATTAACTTCAGTTTGTATGAATTCAAATGAGTTTTTCACAATGCACTTTTTACTGAGGAAGGAAGTGAGAAAGAGCCAATATTAAAAAAGTAGTACCAATAAGTGCGTGTGAGAGAGACAGAAACAATTGATCATTTCCTCACCGTCCCTATAATAAAATATTTGAACTTAGCAAATAAGTGTGTGAGAGAGACAGAAACATGTGATCATTTCCTCACCGTCCCTATGATAAAATATTGGAACTTGGCATCAATGTCAAATTTATCTATAAGCATTATATATACATTTTCACACATTTCTTTGTATATATCTCTTGTTCAAAATATCTCAGATTTGTAAACAAAAATAAAAATGAACAGATATAATATTGAGAAAACATAAGTGAACAATGAAATCTAGCATAGATTCTTCTGATATAATTGGTCATTATGTTACAATTTTCAAGTAAAAGATAGTTGCATTCTTTTTGAATAAAATGTGCTTCCAAAGCCCCAGCTTCAAGAGACAGATTTTCTATTTTAAATTTGTGTAAAATTTAATTGTACATATAAAAATAAGCTTAACTGCTTAACAATTTGCATTATAGATTGTGTGATTCATGCAAAATTAGCTCTACTATTTTATCACTGCTTTCTGGTCTGATGCAATTGATGACTTGAACTGGTAGGCAGCTGAGTTTCATTTCTCTTTATTTTTGTAGTTTTTATCTTTCCAGATGAACACTAAAGATACATATTATGATGTGCGACATTTAGGATCCAAACATTTTGTAGAGCAAATAATTGCTATGTTTTTTCACTGCAGATTAGGCAGACAGAAACTGAATCAAGTGTGCAGTGGCCACCTCCCAGTCATAATGACAGAGAAAAAGCAACATGGATTCCACCAGGAATGGAGCCTTGTATTACTGCTAAAAAGCACAAGAAAGCAGTTTGACAGGCATCACAACAGGTTTAAATGCAATATAATGTCTGCTGTATCTAAAAGTTTCTCCTGCTTGTTTTATCCATTACCTTTGTGCTGCAAATAATGTGGTGTATGACTCAGTGGTAGAACATAGTCACAGAGTTAGACAAGGGAAAACTGATTTCAAACAAAAGTAGAGAACTTGCCAAATCCACAATGTTCACATAAAGATCAACTACATATGAAAGAGTCATAATCAAGTCTAACTACAAATCATGTAATGTATGCCGGCTAAAACTAAAAGTAAAAAAATTAGACAAAATGTACATTTTTTCATCGTAGTAAGTGTAGAGTATAAATGGTTATAATTACAAAGAGCAAAGTCATTTGTATTATGTGTATACAATTATAATTGATAATTTCATGAAATTAATTTTTGACAAATAGCTTGTAGCTCATAAAAAAGGAATAAACAGAACAATTTATAATTGAATTTTTGCTTCTGGGACATTTTTATTATATATTTTTTTATTGTTAAGAATTAAATAGTGATCAGTCCTTTCATCTTTAATAAATGTATATAACATCCTACTAATGCAATATATGTAAATATTCAAAGAGTTTTTCAGGCAATTGAACTCCTTGTTTATGTTTATAACACAATGTTTCAGCAGGTCCAGCATTCTTCAGGTGTACTATCCGAATGTGATGGTAGTAAGCAGAATATTTTCTCCAATCGTCAGAAAAACTCTTTGAATGTTAATGACCCTCCTCAAAACTATAGACAATGTAAAATAATATTACAAAGCTGACAGTTATACAAAGAATTAATGAAAAATCTATTTTCCTAATTTGACAATAAAAGCATATTACAGATTTGAAATATTGGATAGCTTAAAAAATTCATTTTGTTTTTGGGAATATTTATTTTTAATTAATTCATTCAAAAAGATCACTTTTGATTGTATTGTGACATCTGTCATATCTGCGCATTTTTAAAAAATCTTTTCCAGAATTGGTGTATATTTGCCTTGGAAGAAAATAAGCAGCATTCTAGGCATATATAATGATATTTATTAAAGGAATTGTTTATTCCACAAATTAGGGTAGAAACCAGCTGTAAAAATTGGCCTAATGCCATATTTCATTTATAGAAGTTGAATCAGGATTTTATATTGCACAATTAAAGTAGCATTCAATGAGCAGATTTCTCTTTCTTTGCTATTCCATTTCATTCATTCTGTTAAAAATGAATTTGACAAAATAATCTAATAAAACTTGAGATCTTAAAACCATTTTATCCTTGGCAGATTGGGTAATCATGATAGTAAATAATATATTCTTTATTTACACCAGCCCTTGAATGAGAGTGCAACAGAGAACAAATAAATCTTCTGGTCTAATATATCAGAGACATAAGTTTATAAAAAGGACCAAATATCCAAGATCACAAATGATCAAGAAGTTCATAAGGGCCAAAAAAAGAATTGGTATCTACAGAATTAAGTTTCAAACAAAATAAATCCACTATAATGTTCTGAGTAAAAATAATTAAGGAAAAAATGTTTTTTATTAATAAGTTTACTGATGGAAAGTCTTGTCTTCATTGCCTTTGAATTTGGATGCAACCAAAGCAATTTCCTTCAATGTCAATCATCTATTTATAGTCCAATTAACCAGAATCAGGGTTCTCAGAACAGTGATTTAAAATTAAGCTCATTCTGATCTTTAAATTCTGCTGTATTATTTGCACACTTAGTAAGGTAGATTTGATTAGACAATGTGGAAAAGAAAGATTGAGAAAAGCATGTTACGTCTCAAACATTATATGAAGATAAATCTTTATGCATTTCGTCGTTGTGTATGCATTTCGTCGTTGTGAACGGCATCATCAGAAGAGATTTGAACATAGCAGAGTCATGCAATAATCCATGCTGTGTAGTGGAAATGACTTAACAGTCTAGAGGAGGTATCCACTCTATCTAAACACCCCACTCCCTACCCCCACCCACTTTATAGCTTATACACTGACCTTTTCTAAACCACAACCAGCCCACAGCTCCATAAGTTAACATCCCATTGAACAAACTAGGTCACCCAAGCATACAAAACACATCTCATTTACACTATCTACCATTTTGTCGGATTCTCTTACATCCACACAACATACTTAGTATATAATCCTAATTAACACACAATAATCAAAAATATCAGATAATTAATGATTCATTAAGAAAAATAACTAGCATTCCAAGGGTAATTATGAATCACCGCCACACATATACTATGTTGGGGGTTAAAAAAAACAGTTGGGCTGTGATAACTAAAAAATGACTGAATTTTCAAAAATTGGCCATTTAATGCCTACACTCAAAAGACAAATGATAGAAAAACTAAACATTGATTTATACGTTGCAGCAGAACTTTAAAGTATTCTTTCATGGCTTTATATGCACTTTTTGAATAACTTACAGTAAAAACATGTGCACATTTTTTAAAAAGAATTTATTTGTCAACAGATAGGCATGAAAAATGAACAAAACATATAGAGAACAGCAAAATGAGAAAGTCATTTATATATGGACTCAGGACAATTACAGAACCAATAAGAATATTGAGTTATAGAAAGATTAAGAAATGATAAAAATAAATGAGCAACAATAAAAAAAATAAATTAAAAAAAATTTAATTATTAAAATGTGTGAAGTTAGCTGAAGCATAAGAAACACATTTTTTTACTAAGAAAAGCATTCACCATTAAGACAATGACTTGGTCAGTTATCCTAATTCTATGACACAATTCTTTATAGTCACAATTACTTCAGTTTATTTATTGAAAAATAATTTAAATTAGTATAATTTTTAAAACTGAAATAACTGACAGAATTTTGTAAAAAATAATATACATTTCTCACTAAGCAAATTAAATTTTTTTTTTAAAAACTGGAAAGATATCAATTTAGAATGAGGTATGAGCAATTTCAGATGATCTTGTTTATAAAAAGGTTAAACCAAATAGAAAACATTATTTTTGAGCAGCAACCAAAATATGTTCCTAGATAAATTTACAAAAATATTTCATTGAAAAGCCCACTTTTTGCTAACATACTGATATTTTTGCATTTCTAAACCTGTGAAATTTGTAGAATAATGTTGCATCTGCATTTTGTGCTAGCCTTTACAATATTGCTACAGAAATATCTCATTAAAAAAATTCAATAGCCATAGCCAAAGTGAAAAAAAGAGAATTTTGGGTGATTCTATGGTAAAAAATAGTTTTTAAAAAGTCAGAAGTTAAAATTATTACTAAGTTATAATAACTCTTAATTCATTCTTGCATTTTTCAATATTTCAACCATTATTTTCACACAAAATTTCAGACTTTTATTCAAATTCAATATTGCTGAAAGGAAGTATAAAGCTCAAAATGTTGAAAAATTATTTTTTGTGAAATTTGACAAACAACCAAAAATGATCAATGATCAATTAAGACAATCTCAGCTAGTTCATTTTGAATTCAAATATTCCTTCTCTTATGTTGAAGAGTTTTACATGACTTCTGCTTGGAACGCTACAGTATACATCATACCAAGCAATTCAATGTTCTAACCAACTATTATTACATCAAAATATAAAGCAGAAGCTTTTTATTGAAAAACATACTTATGCATTTCTCTAAAGGCATAATTCAGATTAGAAGTATAACAGCATCATTTATCAATCATGATTCAAGTCTATTGCCTTACAAAATACGGAGGTAATTCAGTACTAAGTCACTACAACTAAATTCATTATACATGCCCTTCAGCTTCACAGGCCACTATGAGAAAATAATGTCTGTAATAATTAAGATATATTACAAGCATAAGAGACTATAGCTTTTATTGTGCTATTTTATAAGGCAAACTATCAACGAGGAAAAACTTTTAAATATTAATAAGAAATTCAAATGAATATCCAACAGAAAACAGAAATTTATACATTCATTTATTGGAAAACTATTCTTGCCTGAAGGATCTAACATCAAACTATTTCTACTGTGAGAAAGTGTGTCTCAAATGATTGTTCCATGGGGAAGAGGGTTGAGAACACCCCCTAAAAAATAATAACTACCTATTTCTCACAAAATATAATATTAGTGGTTGCCTATTTTATGCTGCATTTATTGGCAATATATGATGAGTGCACTGAATAAAGATGCATTCAAAAAATATCAAAATAATTTCTGACATAATGTCACCAACAGTTTATATATAAAGTACATTGCCAAGTGTTCACTTAAATGTTTGTTTGCGTGTTCATTTAGTATAAGGCAATTATAATTTTTATACTTGTATATGGATTATCCTATTGCAAGCAGTTGACCCAACAGTAACTAATACAAAGGCTGCTTATATATTCAGTCAATTAAAACAATGAAGCCATACTAAGAATAAATCTGCACAGACAACTGCTTTTAGAACTATGTACTAATCAACTGAATCATATATTTTTGTAAACACAAGTCAAAATATCTCAAGATATCAATTATAAAATAAATCTCAAAAGAACAATATAAAATTTCCAGCTAATGAATATTAGAGTTGACTGCTTATCCTGCAGGTATAAATATAACAGTTGTTATTCAAAGAGTGAGTTGTCACATCATAGCAGTAAGAGTTCTTCAGATTCTTTAACTTTACTATGTCTATTATCTTAAATGAAATAATGGAGTATTTAGGTATATCACATACTCAGAACAATAATCAGTTGTGTGAAAAATGATGACTAAGCAATCTCAAGTGACAGTAAATTTGCTGATGCAAAATAATAGTTTAATTCCGAAATGAACTGTGCTAAGATTCATCCGACTGAGGAAGATATTGCATATGTAGGTTGACAGATAGCAGCTAACTCAAATGCTAATAAATACGAAAGCAAATTGTGGTGAAAAAAATGAAGGTTTTGTTTATTTGCCTCCCCACGAGGGAAGATTTGACACAAGGTCGTTTTTAGTGTGGGGATCCCACACGCGTAAGTGCAGTCAGTTCTAAAAATCTCCCTAGTCCCCGCGACTAATGTCACGAGAACATTAGGGCAGGCTCGACATTGTCACAAGATGAATCCTGGGCATGCTGAACTTTGATCTCAGTACGAATCCTGAGATCACTGAACTAGGGTCACGGGACGAATCCCGAGCAATGTTTTTCAGAACTTTCCGGCAACAGGATGAATCATGTACCAGGTAAGTATTTACATTCATATGCAGATTATTGTTCTCATATATCCTCTCATTTACTGCTATTCGGGATGGTATAGAAAATTACATTGAATAACAATGTTTTCATTATTAAATCTTGTCCATAAAACTATACAATTGTTAATAACCTGCAATATGCTTGACTGAAGCCTTTACCTGGCTATTCCACTCCCATCATGCCACTATTATGTCATCATGATTCTAGCTAATAAAATACAACATGCCTTTGCCACCTTTCTATAAAGTCCAATGAGTACAAGTATAAAAGCAACTACACAAGGAAACCACATTCTGAATTAATATATTTGGCATAAGAAAACTTTGACAGGTTCTATGATAATACTGAAACCAGAAGATGCAGCAAGAGACTTACACAGGACACCAATATGACACCATTACTACTCAGTTCACTAATGAATCACTGGACAAAAGATTATCTTAATGAAAGGATAAAATAAATCCTGCTCAGCATTCACTAATTGACAGATGATGCTTTAATTACCTACTTGTTTCAGATAAATAATTAAGTAAATTAAAAAAAAAAAAAATTAAAAATGTGTTATATTTTTTGTCTGCTTTTACATGACTAGCATCCTCATCTTTCAATAACAATGTCTCAGCTGGTGCATTCTTTATTCACCAAGCATCCAGGAGATTTTCAAGCAAAATACTTTATTTCATTCAAGGTGGTTATTTAATCTTTCTATAGATTTCTTATGTTCCTTGTTGAGATTGAAATCCCAAGCTTTTTCTCTTGATAATGTTTTGTCTCAAAGTTTTCTTTTCCCTCCAGGTTCTCTCATAGAGAGACACATACCAGCAAACCAATAAATGTGTGTAAGTCTGCTTATTGTAGGGACTGAACTCAAGGGTTTGACACAAACTGATGGTGAGAATCAACATTTTTGTCCTTTAGGTCATGGTCCTAGATCAGGGGTATTTTTGCAAATATATCATTGAAAAAAATTCCTTCAATAAAAAAAAATCAATACTAACAGCTTACCAGGATTAAAATGTGGAATCTTCTGATTTGAAGGCAAAATGCAATCTTTTGCACAAATCCACACCCAAATAATATAAATAATTTTTTAAAAAGGAGGGGGATCATTTATTTATTTCAAAATACATACAATGTACAGTTTTGTTTCAGCTGCTCTTTTACCCATAAATAACTGTGTTTTTTAAGTTTCTTCATTTGGGAGCCATACTAATCTTTCCACAGGTTTGTCTGTTCCCTCATAAAACTCCTTTGTAAACTGCATTGTGCAGGGACTGAATTCACTCCACATGAACTGACAGCTAGAAACTTGGAATCCATTAAGTGATTTAAATAATTCACTAATGTGCTAAGTGTTCATTTTGAGGCATATGTATACACATTTTTATGATTCTTTTCTTTTGTACATGGCACACTCATTGGAATTGAGAAGTTAGAGATTTCCTTTTCCAGGTTAGTTATAAAAATATTTTATATGAAATTATAATTTCATATAAAATACTTTTAATTAAGCTGATTAATTTAAAAATGTGTCTTGATTATTAATATTTTTGGTTTTCCAAACCATCACAAAATGAATAGTAGTAAACTACATCTCTGCATCTGGCACATGGAATTTTATAAGTTTGATAATCTTATCATATAAAAGCCAAATATGTAAATGAGTATGTATGGCATTTGGTTGTCTGTTGTGTCCGCTACCCGACATATCCTTCATAATGGATTGATCCACATGAAATAAATTGTACAGCTAATAAAATAATTAAAGGATGGATAATAAAAAATGAGAGATGCTGTTTCCATAGCAATGAAGAATACTGTTCAAAGTCTATAGACAAAATGTGTCAACGGAATGCTGAAACAGACTGCTTTCTCTTTCCTTTTGATGTAGCCTACGCAGTGAGGAAGCAATTGGAAGGGGAAAGCAGTTGCTAGATTCTTGGAGACATTCCTGGCCAAAAACTTGCAAAAATGGCCAAATGCAAATGCTCTCAGCACACACCAAAAAAAAAAAGAAAAAAGAAAGAGAGAGAAAGTCAAAATGGCTCAAAATTTAAATATGACCAAACCAAAAAGTTCATGACCAAATGCTTTTTAAAAAGGCCAAATTTGGCCATCAACTTTATTTTGTAATGAAATAAGTTTCTTTCTATGACTTTTTTTTCCATACTGCACAATATCAGTGGTGACTTTTCTTAAGTTGAGAAACTTGAGATTTTCAAAAAAACTTGGGATACTTGAGTTAATAAAAAAAAAATATTACCTTGCCAATCCATACATAAATAAACCCCTCATTTTTTACGGGTATATGCTAGTAGTAAATAATCATCATGCACATGATTAAATCATGTATAGTGCCGGAGTCTGGTAGATAGAAAAAAGCAACTATGATAATGAAATATTATGGTTTGAACAACCTGAATATCTGGCCATGACCACAAAAATAACTTTACTTGAGAATTACAATGTTTATAGAGCAGAAAGGAAATGATTAGTTTTAAGTCATTCTTTATAAATTTGCATCAGATGCAACAAAAAAGAAAGTAAATGTGATAGGCACATTCAAAAAAAAAACTGGAGTCATTTAATACTGGCTCTATTTACAATGCCATGGAGTTAAACTAATTCATTTTTTATTCAAGAGAAAAATTATATAAAGATTCTATTTATATAAACAGAGTTGGTTGACAAAAACTAAGTGGCCTGTGGTTATCCTAATAACAACTTTCTTAAGCCCTTCTATCTTCTCCACAGATTTTTTTTTTAAAAAGGGGTTAAATAAATAGGTAAAGTGAAATACTACAGAAATTCAATCCCACTACCCTTCATAGTTCCAAGTCAATGTTAAGTAAGACTCTTTCCATTAAAGTGTGTGTATGAGAAGAGAATGAAAAATTCAAAACTCTGGATATGTGATTATATACCATGAGAATCTACTTAAACTTGTTAGGTCAACATGACCACCACTATGAAAACTCAATAATTTATAAATAAAGCATGATATTCTTACAAGCAAGAAGTGAGATCTCGAGGATAAAAAAGGTGTCAGGAAAGAAACAAGTATAAAATTCTGGAAAAAAAAAAAAATTTTCTGGTTGATAGTGTTAGGGATTATTGATCAACCCATATTAGTCATTATTTCAGAATTAAAAACAAAGTTCAGTAACAACAATATACCTAATTATCTCTAGTAATTAATCTTCTTTCAATAGAGTTGTCATTGCTTTCACACGGAAGACTATTTCATACTTTTTCTGAGTAAATAATCAATCTATTCATGTGCTTCTATGTAAAATGGTTATGCTATTAATAACCTTTTGGCAAAATAAATTGAAAAATAATTAGATAAAATAGTAAATTTGCCGAAAATCCAAT
>VCCN01002162.1:1928822-1957364 GCA_006491835.1 Architeuthis dux | reverse complement strand
TATATACACACACACACACACACAGATATAAAGAAGAGCAAGGCAAACATAATACCTGGGATACACATAGCAACCAGAACAAAAAAAATCTTTAGAAGACATCACCATCAGGTAAGTCTCACTTTTTACAGACTAATATCTACAGTCAGATTGGAAAATCCTTTTAGACAGGAATGTTTAAATTGAATAATACCTATCTAACTTTTTAATTATATTTAATATACATACACACTTGTTATTTATTTGAACATCGATACTCATTCTTTTAATTCACAAAATTATAAATAATACATATGTTCCAAATAATGTTTACATAAAAACTAGCACAAATTCAATATCCTTTATTATTGTGAAATAGTCATATCCACAGATATTCTCAATTGTTTAGCATTTAAATAACAGAAACCAAGATATAGTTTTTAAATTAGTACTTCAAATTAAAAAAGTTTTCTTCTGTTTAAGAATTTCATATATGTAATTATTTATCACTAGAAACAATATATTTTTAATTGATATGCATAAATATTAATTTAGAATTGTTATATTTAGTAGGTCAATCATTTCCCAGAATCGAATATGACAGATTCTTTTTTACTTTGAATGTTAGGCAACTTGTTTCTTAGAAGAAACTCAATCTATCTTTACAATTCATAGAAAAGTTATATGAATGCTATCAATTTACTCTAAATTTTAAAAAATTACAAAGACTAATTTTTCAATTTTATTTTTAATTTCAATATCACACTGGACGTGCTTATTTTAATTATTTATGAAATTTAAGAGCAATTTTTTTAATCCCCTTGCAAATTTTATAAGCTGTTAATTCTTATTTGAAATTTGGAGGGTTATTTTCATTCTCATTTTCTATTTTCAATCAAGTTTCAAATGGAAATCCAAAGTTATGATTTTTGAATGAATGTACTTGAAGTAGGCTTTTTTGACAGCAGTTAATTGTGTCATTAAGCCAGCTTCAGTTTAGTTGGGGTGGGATTAAACTAATATGAAAATTTGTAGTTAAATTTGGTATGGCCGATATCAGAATAAAGATTATTTTTGAAAATATTGATATTCTAGGATGTGGCCATCTTTTGACTTAGGCTATTCCATGCGTTTGCTACTCTTGCTGAGAAGAAATCTTTTCTAACACCAGTGGAGGTCTGAATTTGTAGTCTGGTTTTACTGCAGATAGATGAAGTCAGCATTTTCTTATCAGGGCATTTTGAGCAATGAATGTCTGTATCCACTATGTATGTTGTTCCGGATTCTATAGACTTCCAATAGGTTAGCATATTCTTTTTCTGTATTCCAAGGTCTCCAGATTAAGTTGTTTTAATCTTTCAGTGTAAGATATATCTCCCAGCCTTGGAATAGTCTTAGTGGCTCTCCTCAGTACTCACTTTATGGTATCTGATTTGTATTTCAGGTAAAGAGACCATATGCAGGAAGCAAACTCCAGATGGGGATGTACCAGAGACTTGTAAAGTAGCAGGAAGTTCTCATCAATGAACTTAAATGAGTGTCATATGTAGTCGAGTGTTTTATTTGCTGCATTCTCTATGTTTTGTATATGTTCAGTGAAGTGAGTTTTCTACATAAATGCCAAGATCTTTCTTCAATGTAGTTTCCTTCAGTGTGTGCTGTATTCTGTCATCTTTAATCATGGTGTAGTTTCTTCTGGTGTTGTTTCTACCTAGATGCATGAACTTGCATTTGTCAGGATGAAATTTCATCTGCATAGATTGGGCTCACCGTTGTAATGTGCTGAGGTCTTTCATAAGTAGGTTTCCAGATTCATCGGACATTAACAGGGAGTAGATCTATGTGTCATCAGCAAACATACTTATGAGGATACAGATATCCTTTGGCAGATCGTTCAAGAACAGTGAGAATAGTATGGTCCCCAGGATGGATCCCTGAGGAATTCCACTGAAGACCAGGATGACTCTTCTCCCTTCACCCGAACTTTCGGGCGGCAGTCGGTCTGGAATGATTAAATCCATTGCAGCATTTGTCCAGTGATGTCAAATCTCTCCACTTGGTTGATAAGGTGCGTATGTTAAAAGCCTTTTTATAATCAAGGTCATCTGATTTTTTCACTATTTTAAAACATTTCTATTCTTTATTTTAACCTTCATTCAAATTTATTGACTTATTTTCATTTTAACTTCAGATTTAATTATATAGTTTTAATATTATTTAAAAAGGTAGCCAGCTAAAAAAATATCCAATATTTAGATATACTTTTCAGAATATTACATTAAAATTATTGGTGATTTCTATTCAAGTGTAATGTAATTAAAACAATAGAAATGTTATCTTAAATTCATGAGAATATTTTCAATTTCATTGCAAGTTTGTTTGCTTTATTTTTAGTATAATTTCAGATTTGTTGACTTTTTGTTACTATTTTATATATGTATTATCACTTATCATTTGCTTATTTTCAAATTCCTTGAGCTGATTTCAAATTCAAAGGACTATTTCTTATTTTAAATCTAGTAGGCTATTTGAAAATTGGTTAACTTCATCCTAATTTTAAAAATAATTGATTATTTCTAAATTCTTTAATGATTAATAATTAACGATTAACTCCTTTAATCTTTGTTCCACATATAATTTGAGATTTTTAATTATAATGGATTAGGTTCATTCTTGTTTCAAATTTAATAGGTTTTTAATTTAATGAGCTATTTTTATCTATCCTAATTTTGATTGGTTGAAATTAGAGAAAAGCATCAAAGGCTACTATTTGGGGTTAAGTGAAAGCTTTGAATAATTTCAAGATCATAATTCTATCAGCTGATATGTAAATGAGACTGTTTACAATTGAAGTGATGTAACAAGAACCAGTCTGGAATAGTGGGTCATAGTGATAGTGATGCATAAGAGAGACCAGATGAAAGTAAGAAAGAAAGAATCAGTTAAGTGCAGGGAAGGAAAGTAATAAAAAAAAACAAAAAAAACAATTGCCTGGCTTCGAATGAAAGGAGATTGCTGCTGCAGCAGCAGCTACCTACCTTAACATCAGTCCTAGAAGGCACAACCACCTGTCAGGCCAGGAGTGTCATTAATGGAGGGGAGAACAAATGTGTAGAAAATAACGGAGTTATGTTAGCAATTTTTGTGACAAATGGAGAATTAAACAATTTTTTAAAAAGTGATAGTGCCTGAACCATTAGGAAATAAGGATAAAACTGTGCTCTCAGAAAGAACAGTTAACAGAGAAAGATGAAAAACAATGTGTTTTAGATAGGACATTGCCGAATCAAAATATATGGGTGGATCAATCGATAATGTTAATGACAAACAACTATGAAAAAAAGATTTTTAGATGCATGAATAAAAAAAATGTAAAACCAAATATACAGTTATATTGAGTACAATGTGAATCGTTTAAACAAGACCAATCACCTACATATATCGTGAAAATTGTTTTAAAATATGAAGGAAAATAACTTTAACACATCTCGATGTTTTAGCCAACAGATGTATGTTTTTGACAAATATATTTATATACATAAGTATTTGAACAAACAGAAATTTTATGGCTTAGTTTTAAGAATTATGAGCAGTACTTTATATATAACAGTAGTATTGTACATATAACAGTATTGCTCATAAGTATTTGAACAACTCTAGTTTAAGACTATTTAATTAACTAGATTGGCAACTCTTCCAAATAATAATAGTTAGCCTTCCCAAGCTCCTTGCTGATTGATTCTGAACAAAATTTTAGCAGGATAGAAAAAAACATACTTGGTTTAATTCAGTTAACAATTTAATTTGATTTTAAATTTTTTTCTCCAGAAATTTAGCAGAGAACCACAAAACCTGCATGCCTTGCTGTGCTGATTGCAATAAAATTTGTTTCTTCTTCCATAAAGTTCCTGTTTTTAACTCTTAAAAAAAGATTGTATTTCATTTCCACACCATTTTCTGCCTGCTTAACTTACTATTCTGTCATGTCATGGGATTTATAATTTCATGTGAGGAGTGGGGATGAGTAAGAAAATGATTTTTATGTACAGTTTAAAAAATATCTCCAATGATTCAATGATATGGATTTTATTTTAAAAAAATATTAATATGAGTCCCCCGCAATAATCTAAAATGACATAATAGTAAGCTGACCTGGTGAAAAATAATGTGGAAAAAAATACAAACTGTGTTTCTTGCCTAAATATTTTGCTTATGGGATTAGTTAGAATTTTCATAGTGTTTTTTTTTTTAGTGATTGTGAAGTGAAAGAGATTTTCGGAATAAATCCGGTGTTGTGGTGAAAGGAACAATTAAGAATGGTTGGGTTAGAGAATGCGACTAGCTAAGTTAAAGTTAGGATATAGAAGATCAGCACCTTCCTTACACGCCTTGTGTCGTATTCTTCTATGGTACTTTTGTAAAAGTATCAATGAAAATAAATAAAAACAGTTTGTTTGTTCAAATACTGAAAGTTTCCATAGAAGATGAAAAATGTATTTTAACTGTGTTTAACAGTTTAATATAAATATTATCTTAAAAAGGTTTTCAGTATACTTGATAATGGAAATTAAGTTTTAATATAATAATTAACAAAATGTTTGAGTGATATGATAAATGAAAACTAATTGCAGCCGGTATCAGATCCAAATTATAACCAGATAAATTATCAGTATAAAGTTTTGCTTAGTGTTACAAAAGCAATATGTCCTTACCCAAAAGTATATGTTCAGTGTAAAAGTCTTATGAAACAAGATCAAGCGCAAAGTTACACAAAAGTCTGTCTTTGTCCAGTAATAATTTCTTGAAAAGGAATAAGTAATAAAATTACATTGCTTTCCATCCCACATCTAATTAGTTGCATTCAGTGAACTTTAAACTTGCATCATCTTTATATATGACTAATGTGTGACAGATTAATCTTATAACAACATTAGAGATTACAAAGAAAAGAGCACTGCATATAATTTGCTGCCAGCTTCCTGAAGGAAGATGGTTCAGAAATAAAAATGATCAAGGTTGTGAATGCATCACCACCACCACCACCACCACCGTCCACAGCATTCACACCATTCCAACACACCAGGGGTCACACCCAGCTGCCATCTTGGAAGTAACAGCGTTTGCATGCCTTACTTTTTGGTTTAGGCGAAAGAGAAGGATAACAAACAACAGTAACATGTTCATATTATTATCTGAAATGTTTGTCATGTTACGTATTGTGTTATGTTATGTTTTATGTATTTCAGATAATAAAGATTGGCTGTATACAGAAAGCACGTTATTGTTACTGGCAACGAAGATGAGATTCAAACTCACGCAGTATTGTTATTGTTACTACAACACAAACAAAATGTAATGAGAACAAGACAGAAAGAAAGTGTTCATCAGAGGAGTATGGACCATGCTCCTTTTTAATGGATTAACAGAAAACAAACACACAAGTTACATTCATGATAAGGTTAAATGAAAGGTTAACAGTCCAGCTTTTAGAGGAAAATAGTGAGGCAAAAGATGATGAACCCCCAGGAAAGCGAGCCTGATTTCAGCCTCAAAGGGGTCTACTATGTAAGACCGCATAACCTATTCTCCCAGATTATGTCCTACTCACATCTCCCAAATTGCAATTACTGCACAGCTCTGCTTCCCAACTGTCCAACTCACTCGTCCATCCCAGACCTTCCTTTCTGTTCACTAATTACCAGGAGCCCTTACGATTCTTAGGGATTCCCCTGATTTTGTCACTTACGGCCTCTCCCTGGGTCACACGCCACTGCCAGCCTCTCCCTATCCTTTCGCAACCCAGTGCTGCTTCCCCCCTACTCTCAGTGTCGTAGCAGTCCTAGTGGGGACAGATGTAACATCAATATGATATAAGATTTAAACTCATGGAAGCTTCCATATCAATGAAAGATTTGAACACATTTGTTTTTCTTCACATAATTATGATTCACAAGAAATCCAACTTATTTCTTATCAGAAGTTAGAGTTGACTCTGTAAGGATGGGTGATGAGGCCAGAAAACCAGTGGAAGAAATATAAAGATCCTGGACTGTTGATTTGTGACAAGCACCTAAAGGTATAGCTTAGTAGTAAGCTACAATATTTAAAGATTAATCCTCGTAGACTAATAACCAAACTTAACAAGCTAATTTAACTGGACATAAAGGCAAATTACAGTTTTAAAACTGATATTAAAAATCATGGAAATACAAAAGATTTTATAGAAGCAGAAGAATATCCAGAGTGAACCATGTTTACCAGTGCTATTCATGATGAAAAAGTCAATAGACAACTTAATATGAGATTTCTACAGATAAGTTTTCACTTTCTACTCCAAAACAACCATTATTCATATAAAAACAAAAAATCAAAGCGGAACATAATCACACATGTCCTCCCAAAGGTATCAAGTACACAAATGCAGGCATTATATATAATGATATTTTGCAAGTAATAAAATTAATAATCAAGCCCAAATCTAAGCAGCTACTACAAAATTCAAGCCAAATTTACTATTTTGTTCTTTGTTAAGGATAATAACTACATTCATGAAAAGGATGTCATGACAGCAACTATTGTTAGCACAAAATAAGTTTTCCATTCATTAGGCATTTAATAATTAACCCTTTTACTGGTCGATTTTCTTCCAGCTATACAGTACCACTCTGTGAATTATTTCATGAATAAACTAAAAAATTACAATAATGTAACAATTCCTCTTAAAATCAAATAACATTTTTTGTATTAACTGTTTATTAACCATACTTGTGGTTACAATAAAGACTTCAGCAGGTGTATGTATTGTGAATGTCTTATTTTTTATACACTTCTACAAATTTGTTTCATTTGTGATACTTTTCAAAGCACTCATTGCGACACAACCCAACTCCGCATTCCTTACACCATGTACCAATTATGGTGCCTTTGTAACCAGCTTGTTTTGGCTTGGCACAATATGCACATTTCATCCTCCTACCCTCTGCGATTTTACTGATGAAATGCCTAGCAGATTTTCTTGCTAATGGATCACCAATACTGGGCCTGCCTACCATTTTGCGTGGTTCCTCATACCCACCAATAAGTCCTTCTATAACTGATATGAGGAATTTCAAATGAGTCAAAGGAATTCCCTGTACGTTTGGATTCTTCTTGTATAGGATATAGGCATTTGTTAGGTTTCTATCAAACAAGTGAAACATAACCTTTCTCCAACATTTTCTACTTCTAAGCTCACAAGCATACTCATCAATCATCCGATCTGATTTATCCACACCACCCATACCAGCATTGTAAGCAATAACAACATTGGGAACATTCTTCTTTACTTTCTTGTAATTTTCTTTCTCAACTATACCAGCATTAGCAACAGTAGACAATAGTCTCACCTGTTTTTTTGTCAAACCAGTTTACTGCTAAGAGCTGCCCTTTACGCTGGCAAACCAAATCACCTTTCTGTTTCAGTGTTTTCTTAATAGCATCAGGTAGTCCCACACGGTTTGACCTGACTGTAACAGTGAGATAGATTTGTTTACTGAGCATGCATTCAGACAGTGGAATGCTTGTGTAGTAATTATCTACGCATCTGCCTTTGAAGCCAACTATTGATTCATCAATAGAAATAACAGGCCCTAAATCATATTCTCTTGCCCAGGAATCGTTAAAAAAATTCAAAACAGGACGGAATTTGTACTGAGGATCATAGTCTCGGCTACCTCATTTAGGTTCATTAGCACTATCAGAACAGTGTATAAAACGAAGAATGTTATCAAAAGTCTGGAGTTTCATTACATGCCTAAACAATGGAGTATCTTGTGAGTAATTGGTTGTGTTTCAGTACTCCTTAATGCTGTGTTTTCGATTGTCCCATATTGAAATACAGTCCAATAATGACATACATCTGCGGTACATCTATCGGGTTCCATTTCTGATATTGTGAATGCTCCTGCAGTACACCAGCTTTTGCCAAGCTTCAGCTGTAGTATTTATTAGTCTCATCAACTAACAGATCCAAAGTGACTGTCCGTCAGGAGTATGGTTCTGAAAAAATCTGTCAAAATACTCAACAGGTGGTGTGTCATGTGGAGGATTCCAGGTAGGACCTGTGTGTGATGTAAAGTCATTCACATTTGGGGGCTGATCTTGGTGCAAACGTCTTATAGTTTTCCAGAAGTTATAATTCTCAGAATCACTTGACTGATCACCATTCTCAGAAATACCAAGTCCGGCATCGCTGTGTCTGTGAGCAGTACTGTCAACAACAATGTAAACATCACTTTTACAAGTAGTAGACCTACTTCCGTCTTCAATATTATCCACTTCAGATGCTGATTCTTCATCATCATAGTGAAAATCCTTCATGTCTAGATCGCTGCCAGAGCCTTCACTATCGGAAGAATCACTTGATTCATCTAAGAAGCTCAAAACCTGCCATACATTGTATATACACACTGGTTTTCGAGCAGACACTCTTGGTGTTTGACTGGGCATTGCCATTTTGAAAGACAGCTCAACAAATTCGGGAATATCCATCTAATATTGGACTCTGCAGCCTTGTTGGCTATACAGGTATTACATCAGACAGACTGTATTTAGGCACAATGCAGTGCTGAGTGAACACTCGGTTTTAGCCAGAGTTTACTCCCAGAGTTCATTTAAATAACAATGACTGGAAACAAGAATAATGTTGTTTGATCGGTAGAAGGGTTAACAATCTGGTCTATAATTAGATATATAAGAATTTATATTTAAAAGACTCCTACAGTGATGAACGAATGCAAAGTTAAAGAAAAATCAATTTCGCAACTTTAACAAATAAAAATGAACAATAAAACTAGATCAGTTAAAAAAAAACACACATTCATATAAAAACATTTAATTTGGTGTTAATAACTTTAGTGAAAAAATAATTTATTAATTTGGCTCTCAAATTATTATTTAACACAAAATATTTTAAGTGTACATAAAACTCGACTAATGCCCCAACCTGCCAAAATTGAGAAAATACTTTGAAACCAGAAAACATTAGGAAGGAGAAAATATGACCATCTTTCGTGGAGCATGAGACATTGAAGGAAACTATGAAAAAAGATTTCAGAATTTTGTTGGGTGGTGATCACTAAAGAGTTTTGCTGGACACAAACTAAGGGACCAATTTACATTGTAAACTTACATTGTAAATTGACCCCCCCCCCTAAAAACTTGGGGGGGGTGTGTATTTTCAAAAAACAAAAAATCATTTTCCTAGACATAATAAGGAGTAAATGTTGAAATGTTCGGCCCTTTAGCTTCATTGGTGCAGCTTGTACACATGACACATACATACATAGCCAGGCTGAAACACTTAAAAACTGAAGAAACCTATGTTGAAAGATTTGGTTGACGGTTTCTAATATCAATATCTGCCATATTATCAATCAATTCTAATCACATGCCATACCAGTGGAAAGGCTAGGTTGGATGGGAAAAAACAAGAATGACACATGGAAGTACAGATTCAGATACACACAGACATACACCTATCCAGAATGAAGCCATTTACTAACACTCCTTAACACAAATGAACATGTACATATTTTCTACAGTATTCTTTCTGGTAATTGGAATTCCCTACATTATTTATTGTTTTATTCAAATGTCACATTTCTGCTCGTTCTTTGGGAATACACACAACAAAAATGTTGTGAATGTTTTATTCTTAAAATTGGTGAAAAATCTATACAATTTTTTTATTCTCAACAGAACCATCCACTTTTCTTAAAATATTTGTATTGATGCATAGAAAATGTTTTTCCCTCAATGTTTAAAATTGAAGCTAAAATGAATATAAATAAATTTATCTTAGGAGGAGGATTGTTGAGGTGAGGACATCGAACAATCTTTCCACTGGGTTGGATATTCAGAAGTATTTTATAATTTAGTAGTATGTTTATTATGAGTATAAGCATTAGACCATCTAAATACAATGCATAGTTTACAGAATACCTCTTACCTTGGCTTTCAAATCAAACTTGTTTTTTTAGCTTATCTAATACCTAACTAGAAAATCACCACACTAATAAGAAAAATAATTCATTTATAATAAACTACCAGCAAATCAATATAGTTTTATAGAAAATTACTGATAGCATTGAAAGATACTTTTTTTTACAAAATAAACTGTATATTTGAATAGTAAAAAAAATTAAATTAAAAAAAAAAAAAAATCTTGAAAATTAACAAAATTTCAATTATTCCCATTATTTACAACCGGAGATTTAATAGAAATGACCACTGGTAACCTCAAATGACCTCCAAGGTCAACTTCATATAGCCTATGTCACAAGTTGACCAATTGTAATACTACATGCCGAATATTAGGTCGATAAGCCTTGTAGTTTTAGTGTGAAAGAGGCATGGACAAACAAACAGAAGGCTCAAATATTAGTATAGATACCTTGGTGGAATGCAGAATGCGAGGAGATCTGATAGAAACTTTCAAAATTTAGAATAATTATGGTAGACTGTCTTGTTTGATAAATTAAAAAACGAACAACTTTTGGGGGGAAACAGTGAAAAATTATTGCGATAAGTTACCAGAACATGTTAGAGACAAAAATAGCGTTAATTGTTTAAAAAACGGATTGGATAAATTCCGGTGTAATGGGATTATGAATGAACTAAAAGAAATTTTTTACCCAGGAAAGCATTACATGTAAATAAATATGATCTACCAGAAAAAATACTGTAGTAAATGTCTCCATGTTCATTTCTGTTAAATGTTATTAGTAAATGGATTCATGCTGGATAGTCTTAAAAGGTTTATAGAACATTTAAATTGGTTATTTTTTATCCATTTGTGGGAAATAAGGCTATTTTCTTAGAAAAAACATCACATATGAAAATATTTTTTGGTGTAGATTGTTAGTGTATATTGTACATAAAACAATTATTGAACATTTAAAAAAAAATATTTCAGAGTACATAGCAAGGAAAGAAAACTATTAATTAACTCCTGCAGTTGCACTATAAAATTAAAAAATGCATTAGCGCCATAGAACCTAACATTGTACAAATGGAGAGTAAAATGAACCAAGTAACACACATTTAAACTTTTTAAAATCCGTGCATTTCCACCAGAATATATACGTTCTGTATGAACTGAAATGAATCAGAATGAATTGGCAAATAAACAAATGACTAAAACATACCAAAATTACTTATTCAGTATAAATTGGTTATCCTATGCAAACTGTGCAAAATTGCAGTTGAAATAATAAAAAAATAACATTGAAGAAAAAAAGCTTGATTTTTTTTCTATGTAAAATTACTATTTTGGAATCGGAAGTATGCCGATGACGTCAGCACTTTCCCACTCTATTATCAGCATTGCCTTTCTTAACAGATACTTTCAAGAAAAATTACTCATTTTAGAGGTTTTACTTTGTTATATCTTCAAACTAATCAACTTTATAGAAGACAAGTTTTTGAATGGAATGTCCTTAATATTAATAACTCTTCTAAAAAGTGAGAAACATGTTTATACTGTGGTGGCTTTTAATATTTACAAAGTTTGTTCACTGTTATATATGGTTATATGAAACTAACTAAAAAGATTAAGTAGAATATTCACTGTTCAATACACAATTTGATCCTTCAATATTTAAGAAAAAAGAAATATATTACACTTTCTTAAATACAGCAATACATAGTTTAATTAAAACCCAAATTCCTTGAGATTTTCATTTAGAAACGAAAACTATGTTTCCTATAAGCCAAGCTAAACACTAACATGATGGCAGATAATTTCTAAAGATGAAAACTAAGAGTATGTAAACTCATCTGTACAGCAGGTGTTGTTTCCCAAATAAAAACAGGTGTGACATATTCAGACATCAGCTGGTATTTCTGAAAACTGAAACAGAAATTTCACAGCAAATAAATGAGATCTATTTTAAATATATAAATGAACTTGTACCTTATATAAAACAATGCACAATGCACTGTAAATTTTTGTATTAACAAAAATTAACGTTTTTCACTCATTATGATTATTTCTACCCATCTTTTGGTTATTAAAACAAAAGTAACAATAGTCACATTGCTAAGACTTAAACTTTCTGTTAAAAAAGCATACATACAAACTAATCATTTAACCAGTCAACAAAGAGTTTGTCAACTGAAAGAGTCTTACCTTGTTTTTATCCATGTATTCTGGTGCTAGGACACCGATTTCTTCTCTCAAAGCATAACTCTGAATAATCCTGAAATACATCAAAGCTCAATATTCAAGCAAGTGTTAATGTTAGTGTTTATCACCCAAGATTTGCAAAGCAAGGCATTGATATACTTGAAAATTTGATAAAGAACTACTATTTTTCTTGTATTTGATTTTATACTTTGTCCAATTTATTTTCCAACTATCGTATTATTTAAACAAAAAACATGTTGCCAAGCAGAAATGAAACTTACAAGAAAATTACACCATGCAACATGATTTTTGTTCCTGGGTAGTGAGTGTTATTTTCTGATTGCTTATGTGTAAAAAGTATAGAAAATGGCTATTATTCCCTTCAAACTTCACTTTTGTGGCCAGGACAGTGATATTCATATGTAATTGTTTTTCTTACTTCATGTGATTAAAAATATGTAAATTCACAATTGGAAATAAGTAGATTTCAAATTATCACTGTCCTGGTCACAAAAGCAAAGTTTGAAGGGAATATTTGATATTTTCTATACTTTTCAGACATAATCAATGAGAAACTAACACTTATTACCCAGGGAAAAAAAAAAGAAAAGTTGCACAGTGTCATCAGTAAAGGAGATTTTTTTAAATTAAGTTTATCCATTTATCCAAATATGCACATGAAACTTAACCTGTTGCATTCAGTAACATAAACGCACTTTGTGTGTGATTACAACTGTTCTTAGAGCATCTTTGGCTATATTCAGAAACACTTACCGTTTTTTTCTTTGTATATCATCCACCAAATGATTAATGTGGTCCTCCATAAATTCAATTTTGTCACTTTTGCGTGCATGTGCCTTTTGTAATTTGACTATCCTTTCAATAAGAACCTGTTTATCAACTTCAACTTGTTCTGTTATAACTGGGTATTCCTGATGAAAAATAAATTCCAGTTTAAAAAGGATAGATAATACACAAATATCTTTTAAAACCACAACAATCATATTCTAAGATAACGATTAATGAAACTATACTTAATTATCTGTAAACAGCACTTTCTGCTTATTTACTCAGATACAATATAAGCGACCTATTATTTCTGTATTTGACTTGTTTTCACAGGTTGAGCTTTTTTGGTAGATCTTCGGACAATTGAA
The DNA here is from genome assembly GCA_006491835.1 of Architeuthis dux. NCBI lineage: Eukaryota > Metazoa > Mollusca > Cephalopoda > Oegopsida > Architeuthidae > Architeuthis > Architeuthis dux. Next base: position 1,944,062 of record VCCN01002162.1, on the reverse strand, counting down.
CTCCTTGTTGTTTGTGTTGTTAACAAAATGTTTCGCCAATCCATTCTTCAGCATTCTTCAGCATTCTTCAGCTGTAATATCCGAGTGTGATGGGGTAAACAGAAGTTTTTTTAATTTCAAAGGGGGTAACCTGTATAACATAGGACTCGGGTGTTTCTTTGTCCTTGTCTTATCAGATTTGGGTCTGTTGAGCAGCAGAAGCCACATCGAGTTGAACTCCGTACTTGTCAGACTAATACATTTAGTTGACATGTTGATAAGAGCTGCCTCTTTGATTATTCTCTGCTTCCAACAGTAATCTGGACCCCACCCCCCAGAGAGGAAGGTGGTTGCCTTTCTCTCTCCAGATGTGGGTTTTGTATCATCTTTTATAAAGATATTTTTAAAATAATTTTCTTATCCGGAACCTTCAATTAGTCAGTCATTTAGAAGGTGTACCATAATCTAATTTTACCATCTCTAAAACTTGATGTTTATATTGAAAAATTATCCACTTCCTGATACATATATTAATATTCTCAATGTTAAAGAAATTCTCAGAAACTTCTTTTTCAAGTGGTTAACAAAAATATTAAGCCTCAATAAAATTAAAATAAAAAAATCTTTTTGTGCAGTTCATTAAAATAAATTATGAAATATTAGAATGAAAAGCATGGAAAACAATTACATTTCAAAAATGAAAAAAAAAAAATAACTTATCAAAGTTATTTTTCCAAACAGACCACCAAGGCAATATGCAAAAGTAAAAGTAGCAATCTAGTACGTAGTAATCTAGTACAAATTAAGCTGTTTATGTATTTTGTAGAGAATTCTGATCCCTTGTAGTTTTCTCTTACCTGATCAGGATTACCATTTCGGTGTATAACATTACTATCCAATGTGTTCAGGGAGCCATTAGAACTAGTTCGTGAACCAAGACTTGTGCTGTCTTTTTCTCCTGTATTTTCATAACTTTCAAGTTTCCGTCGAGCATGGGTAAGTTGCCGTGTTAAATCCTGTTAAGAGAAAAAAAAAAGACTAGATTGATTTTTAAATATCTACAATAATGTATCAGAAGCTCTTAAACAACTTAAAATGTGTCTAGCTATTAAGAACATATTTCTGTTAAAATTCCAAGTGCCTTATATTTCTAAGTAGTACTTGCTCCAAAATAATCAATTTAGCCAAAAGAAAAAGAAATGTCAACAGGTTTTCAATAATTATAATATAAAAGGGATCCATACAGGACCTGATTAACCTATACCAGGGTCCCTAGGCTATTAGCAATATGGGGCCCCCGCCATCTTCAACCATCCCCCGTCCCTCGTTTCATGTATAATTTTAAGTAAGTAATGCAATCTGTCAACTGTGTGAATAAAGTGGATTGTTATGTGCTAATGTGCAATATATTCATTCTATTTTTTAAAGAGATATTTGTTAGGACATTTTTATTAAATTTTAAGATATTATTATTCCATATCAGTCTCCAGCTATAGTGAGCACTCAGACTTCACATCAGGGAATGTTCTTATTCTGACAGTTTTATTGTTTAATTCATTTTCCCAGTAGTAGTAGCATTAGCAGTAGTAACTTTCTAAATTGCTATTTATTTTGCGGCCCCTTCAAGGTTTTTGGCCCTACGCCATAGCATAGTTTGTGTATAGGCTAATCCGGCTATGATCCTGTCAAAAATAAAATTAAGAAAAATATAAATATCCCAGAATTTTTCTGGGCCCTTGTTAGCTACAGACCCGTAGGCTTAAGCCTACTCAGCCTTATAGTATAATCCAGCCATGGATCCATAGTTATAAATATTCTAGTGTAAGCAGATGCTGTGATTTATTTTATAGATTATAGCCACACTATTTGTACTTGTTTAAATTGCAGTAAACTTCATTTGTAGACAACAATAACCTGGAATGATAGTATATAGTTCAATTAACATAAATGGAAAAATATGAAACTCAAAACTGTTGTCTCTATGCATTGAGTAACTTCTAAACTTGCTATAAATGTTTATGAAGACAGAGAAAATGTTATTTAAAACTTGATTAATCATTCACCAAATATTTATACGTTTTCACTTCAAACAAAACAAAATGAAATTTTCAAAATCAAGTGTGAGAGAAAGCAGAAAAGGTTATGAACTTACTTTAATGTTGTTTGCATGTTTCCGTTTTAGTGTACGCATATCATCTTTTTCTTCCTCAAGCGAAACACTTAACTCTTCAACTGTTAAGACAAATATTTGAAAAGAATAAAACTCAAATCCATGGTATATTTTTCAACAAAAATATAAAATTTTTTCCCAACAATAATTTAAGAATAAAAGAAAACATAAGAACATTTAAAAGAACATTTTATTTTAGCATGAAAAACAGGTATGCAATTTGTATATACAAGCACACATCATAACAATCATATTTACACAATATCTAGGGCCTTAAACCTTTTGCGGTGGTGTAATAAACATCATAATTCTTCTTAAAATCATTTACATCTGTTGATAGCTCTACATATTGCAGTAATCTATCCCAAAGTCTTACCACTCTATGGCTAAAAAACAATTTTCTGATATTCAATCTACTTCTACCATATATGTGTGGCCTCTCAGTCCTTTGTACCTCCTTCTAGTAAAAAATACATCAGGGTTTACTACTTCTAAACCAATTGATTAATCATAGGATTTAATTTGAAGGAAAAAGAAAATAGCTACCATATTTACTCATGTATAATGCAAGAAATTTAATATAAAAAATCAGGGTCAAAATTAGTGGGTAGTATTATACACGAGTGTAAAAAGAAACGATAACATATATAGATAGATTACTAAATTTTAGCTACAAAAAGTGGGGATCGCATTATACTCGAGTAAATACAATAAATGAGCAAGGTTGGATACTGGTAAAAAGTTCCCATACATACACCAACAATGGAATCTCCCAAAAGATCAACCACACAAAAATTAGCTTATATGCTGTGTTTATAGCATATATAATCTGGATTTTTTTTTTTGAGACTTGTTAAGAAGATTTTGAGTGTAAGATGATCTGAGAATTGTTCTAATTGGTGAGTTGTGAACAAGACCAAGAATTATCAGATACAACATACAACTGAGGAAAGCTGGAGAATATCTTAGCTGAAAGGCAATGATAAAAACAACAAAGATGAGGATGGAATTATAAAAATAGTTCATCTAAGAATTTCAAATAGTAGCTGTTAAAAATAATGAAAGTACTAATTTTTTTTTCTAAAGCTCCATTCAGTGGTAAGCATGTTTTAGGACAAACAGAAGAGAAAATTCTGTATATAATTCCCCCCTTTAAATTGGCTTTTAAAGATAAACTAGAACAATAAAATATGTATTAGTGGAGGGAGTTTTCTCTATTTTAATAAGATCTGTAGATGTCTGTTTGCCTTTAGTAAAAAATATATAAAGACATACATGCAAATCTAGCAGATTGTAAAGATAAAAAAAATATGAAACTAGTTTTAAATCCCCAAAACTCAAAAAGCCTCAATTAATAAAGGATCAGAATGTTTGTCAGCCTATTATTAGAAGGTACCCGTTTCTAGCATTCAATTTGTTGGAGTTATTTCATTGACAGGTTCTGCTTTATTTTTACATAAATGAGAATTGTTTTGTCTCAATTTGTCTCCTAATTATAAACAATATCAATATTATGTAACGACTGTCCTTTTTCAACAAAAAGTAAAAATCAAGATAATTATCATGAATTAGAATTCAACTTTTGGCAGTATATTTTTTTAAATATAGTAAGTATTTCAGTTTCTCAAAGCTGATTAACCTTTGAACTTTTTTTATTATTTTAAAACCATTTCTATAACAGCATCGGGAGTAGTATAAGTAGATGAGTAGGAAATATTTTTTCAATTAATTTTCTCATAATAGACCCACAAACTTTTTTTTAAAAGTATTGCTGGGAAAAATATGTAGCAAAAGAAAAGAAGTTTTAAAAATAGAGTTGCCTTACACACCTGCTTTGGTTTTGTCATGTAACTGCTCAGCTAAAGAGGTTGTTTCTTCCTGACGTTTTCGTTTTTCTTCCATCAAATCATGATGCTGCCATGGAAAGGAAAAGATTTTGTAAATAGGAAAATACAATGATTAATCGAATTCTTGAAGTGTTCAATCTGAATAAATTAAAAACAAAACAAGGGATCTGGCCATATAAAGATTATCTGAGTGCCTATAAACTTAATATGCATGTTAATCAATTTTTGTGCAGAGGTGACTGAAGCAATTTTTTAAAAAGATATGAAAAATATAAACTATATTTATTGGACATAAAGATGTTAGATGATTTTTACAAATGCCACACTCTTAATAATAGGACAGTCTATTGAGAGAAAATCAGGTTAGAATATGTCAATATATATATTTTACCAACTTTAATAATCTGTTAATACTCTTTTTTTTACTATAATTTTCTATGAAAGAATTATATTCTTTTTTAAATATGAGATGACAAACAAATTTCAGATGAGTTGGCCAAGTTTGCTAATACAATATAAATAATATTAAGATAAATTTTCAAGCAAATCTTTTATGTACTTACCAATTCTTGTGATTTTGTTTCCAACTCTTGAATTTTTATCTTCATACTATTATAACTCTCTTCTAATGAAAGCACCTAAAAGTTGGAAGAAATTAATTAATCTCAATTATAATCAATATTAATCAACAAAATATGCAGATGCAAACATATTTACATATAAAAAATGCTTACATAAACTATTAGAAATGAAAAAAGTAATTTCCTTTAAAATTCCAACCCACACCCAACAACAGCAGCTGTTTATTTTGTCTAGCATTTTAACTACCCAGACATAAAAATTGTACATCTAAGCCGGTCAAATGCATACATTCCTATTGAAAAAAATGGAAGCTGAATATCTAAGGTAACTACTCTAGAAATTTAATAAGAGTTTATTGGGTAAATAATTAGTTTTAAGTATATAGCAAACAATTATCAAATATAAATTATTTAGAGGCCAAACAAAAATCCAATCAATGAAATTTAAACTCGTGTGTGTGTGTGTGTGGGGGGGGGGGGGGTAGCTAACAAAATGGAAAAATCAATGAGCACATTATGCTCTAAGTAAATGAAAATAAATTTGAAATATAAGTTATATTTTCAATGTGTATGTAATAGTGTGTAAAAAAAAAACATTGATTTTCAAAATATTTTCCAATTTTACATGCCAACTTCAAAACAGTAATTGAGAAGGTTTACTTTAATGGGTGAATAACATGGATCAGCTGGTAACAATGTTTTTTAACCAACTGGTTTAATCGTGAACAAGTCTAATGGCAACTAAAAACATTTCAGTACTTATACTAGTAGCAAATCATCACTAAAAGTGAGGATATAATGCTTCTTCGCTTACACAACGTGCCGTATTTCTTTGTTTCATTAAGAAATATATTTGACTTACGCGGCTAACCCACTGTAAAAATGAAATGAATAAAGACAAAAACATTTCAGTAGTCAGCGAATAAGTTTTTTAAAAATAATTTGAGCTTTTCTCCTCAAGAACTCAGGTACAGGTCTAGAGGCTAGGGGTTAAAATGATTGACTGTAATTTTTGAGTACCACAATATCTATTTCCATCCTGTGCAATACAAATACCCAAGAAATAACTAAAATAAATTAAAATAATTAAATTTTAAAAACAATGACTTCAAATTGAGTGCACAAGGTGTACAAAGGTATCTTTGTTCTTTTTTTCTTATGTTATTTTATTTGATAAAATTAAAATAATTACCATTGTAACAGTACACAACATAAAAATAGCTGACACTTATTGTATAACTGCAGTATTGCAGTACACAAATTTGCAACATTGAAGCAGAAAAACATGCAGGACTAGCAAACTGTAGTACCAAATCGAGTGCCCATGTTATACAAGAGGCTATAATTTTATACCTATTTTTCACCTCTAAATCCAGTAATCATATTATACAAGAATCATGTTATACACAAAGAAATACAGTATGTTTTTGATGTTCTATTGTTTAGCGAAAAACATATTCAGAAAATCTTTATGCTTTCCCGTGATACATTAAAAACGAGGTAAACCTTGCTTATACGGATGTAAAATAACGTTCAGATACCATATTTTACATCCGTATAAGCAAAGATTACCAAAAATGATTTGCTTCAGAAAAACCACCACACTTGCCACATACACAATAAATCTTAAAATAATGGGCTAACAATAGGTGAAAACCCCATGTTTCTATTTTTATTAGTTTCCGAGTTATTAAGCTTCAAAAAGTGTGATGAATGGGTCGAGCCAGGTCTGATCGTTTTCTTAAAATCTAAATCAATCTTCAAAACCCATGTTATCGAATGGTGAAAACTGCATGCTTCAATCTTTAATAGTTTCCAAGATATGGGGCAGTTCTGTGACCAATACATTTGATAAAAACTTATAATTCCAATGGAATGAAGGCCATTTGATAGTAGGTAGGACAATGCTGTCACTCAGTACTTACCTTGTTACTTACAGTGATATTGTCTGATTGTAGCTGAGCATTCTTGGCACTCAGATTAGATGTAAGTTCCAGCAGATCTGACTCTCTCTTTTTACAAGATTCAATGTCTGCCTCAATATCTTTGCAAATTTGTTTTTGTTCCTGCAGAGTACTTTCCATCTCAGCAAGTTCCTCCTGGCCTCTGAAATATTTTAAGAATCATATTTAATTTGAAGTTTCAAAGATTTCTTTTTTTAATTCAATGTTATAGGCATTTTCCCTGAAGTTCTCCCTTTACCATGTTTTCCTCTCGCACATATCAGGTTGTCACAGCTATTTTAAACATCTACTCTTCATCTCCATACTTTCACGTCTTCTTTTCAGACTGGTTTATTTTTTATTTTTCACATAACCATCATTACCACCACCACTAACCTTTTTTTCATCCTTTTATTTAAGCTCTTTTCAAAACCTTAACAGTCCTTTTAATGACATAACTTCATAAAATATTCTACGACAAAATTTCATCTGTGTAAACTAAATTAGAATCAATTTGCCCTATTGACATAAATTTGAAAAATAAACTTTTTCTGATAAAGCTTTTCAAACAATATTTATCTTACACTCTTGCAACTTACTGTTGTAGACAACAATAATTCCACCAGATACTTTCTATATAAGAATTAAAATGTGTGCATATATTTGATGTCATTCTTGTTATTAAGATGCTTAAACAGATTTTTGATGCTGAAGTTTCTGGAATTAAACTTTTCCCAACTCTTACAGTGCACCATGATAAAACCTTTGTCAATCTTCTATATAGCATATCTATTCTAATTAGTTCATTATCAGTAAAACCTGTGACACCCACAATATCAACTTCAATTTCTTAATATTATTTATATATACATACAGCATCTACTATTACCTATCATAATCACTTTTGATATCCTCCAGTTCTTTGAGCCGTGTCCGGAGTTCCTTAATTCTAGATTTCTGACCTTGGAGTACATCTTTAAATTTGGAAAGAGTGTCTTCTTTGCCTCGACACTCATCTTCAAGACAGGTAACCTAAATGAATAAAAAGAATAAAATAATGGCTATTAGAATTTGTGAAGAAACATCTCAAGAAAGCCAGAAAACAAAATAAAATAAATGCAAATCAAGAAAATGTACAGATGAAATGAAAAAAAAGATGATGGAAGAAGAAAAGCTTGTGATAAATGAAAAGGTGCAATATAAACTCTGTGATTTGAATGATAACATTAATCAAAAAGTTGGACAGGGGTTGAATTTGTAAGATTAAATTTCATAGAAGCTAATAATTTCCTTTCATTTAAAAAAAAAAAAAATATACATCTCTTTAATATAAATTTATAACATTTTTCTAGTCTATTAAACGTGCTTGTATTTCTGCATTTGTGATGATCTTTTATTGCAATTTAGAATTAGATCAACATATTTATGATTGTTGGTTTTCACATAATGTTTCAATTTGTATGTTACCAAAATCATTTTAAAACTAGTTGGCCTTTTGACCCATACAATGGTAAAAAAACTTTTCCCTCAATTTTGACCTTTTTTGGTGTCAAAATGGAAAGTAAAGAAAAAAAAAAAAGAATCATTTTTGACCTCTAAAATGAAAGGTTTGCAATCTATTTTGACACCAAAAAAAGAAAAATTCCCTCTCAATTTTGATGCCTAAAAAGGAAAAAAAAGTTCCTATAAAATTTTTACCCCTATAAAAAAAAAAAATAAAAAAAAAAACCCTAACCTTTGACACAAAAAATCTTTTAACACCTGAAAAGGGGAAAAAAGTTCCCCCCCAATTTTGACCCCTAAAATGTGAAAAGATTTTTTGACAACTAAAAATGAAAAAGAAGTTTCCATTCCATTTTCCCTTTTTAGGGGTAAAATTGAATGGAAACTTCTTTTTCATTTTTTTGTAGTCACTCATTTATAGTAGTCACAATTGAGTAAAAACTTTTTTCACCTTTGATCCCTAAAACGAAAAGTTTCCCCTCAGTTTTGAAAAGGAAAAGTGAACAACAAAATCTAGTAAAAATCTAAATCTAAAATCTCCAGAAAATAATCTAAAATATAATTTAGAAATCTAAAAATATACATCATCTAAAATAAAATTATGCAATTTATTAAACCCCTTAAAAAGAAAAATTAAAAACATACAGCCTATTTGGGGCCTACTGGAACTGTTTTAGGCACTGGGTAATGTCAAAAAAACAAAATAGATATGGTTCCAACGAAAATCGACCATTGTAAAATAATCCACCCACACATAATAATTAACAATGTGTGTTTGTCGTCTGTCACGAGATGCAACTGATGTAGTAAAATAGAATTTCATGTCCTGATGACATAATAAAAATGCAGAATTTAAAGAATAAAAATGTAAAAACAAAGATTTTTTTAAAAATCTGTGTTCAACAGAACACTATTCTTCAAGCTCACTGCAATGCAAATCTCTATGTATATAAAATGCAATGTGTATCCATATATTTCATATATGCCGTCATCTTTGGCAGCACTGGTAAACTAATATATATATATATATAATTCAGTATAAAATGAAGGTGTCAATGGCAGAGACAAAGTATTAAAACATTTTTCTTTAAAAAACAAAAAACAAAAGAAAACAATCATTTAAAAAAAATATTTTCCTAATGCTAGCAATACCATATGTTGTTAATATTGGATAGCTATAGTCAAACAGATTTTAAGCATTAGGTCATCAAATATTTAAGAGTTGCTGACAGAGTGAGCTAATTCTTAAATTTGCTCTAGAAATATTCATTATACTGTGTGTCAAACAGGCACTGAACCGATACTATATCCCAAGCAGGTTCAGGGACTATATCCAGGATTATTACAGCAGCATTAGTCAGAGAGTCTCCGCTGGGTCAATGACCTCAGAGTGGTACAAAAAAAAGCTTGAATAGGGAATCATCACTGGATGTACCATTTCAGTGATCCTTTCCATGCTCGTCATGAACATGCTGGTGAAGTCTAGATTCCTGATGTTAAGGAAAGGAAAGACCATCAACGGGCTCCACTTCACACTTGACAGCACCCAAATACCATCAATCACAGAGAAACCAGTCAAGAGCTTGGGAAAGGTGTCTGACTGCAGCCTGAGAGACACAATCTCCATCCGAGCGACCAGTCAAGAGCTGGATACCTGGCTAGCTGCAGTGGAGAAGTCAGGCTTCCCAGGCAAGTTTAGCACCTGGATATACCAGCATGGTATCCTCCTACAGATTATCTGGCCCCTCTTAGTCTACAAGGTTCTGATCTCCACTGTCAAGGGCTTCAAGAGGAGGATTAGGTTCCTGCGGAGATGGCTGGGATTACCTCGGAGCCTGAGCAGCATCACTGTGTATGGGCAGAACAACAAACTGAAGCTCCCCCTCAGCAGTCTGAATGAGGAATTCAAGGTGACCTGTACTAGGGAAGTGCTGCAATATCGAGAGTCCTGAAACCCAAAAGTCTCTAAGGTCAGGACAAGACGGAAGTGAAGGGCGGCAGAGGCTGTAGACATTGTAGGACACAGGGTGATGTTGGGTGCAGTGTCTCACGGAAGGGCTGCTCTGGATAGCAGCACAGCACCTTGCTACAAGGTGCAGGGGAGACACAAAAGGCTGCTGATACAGAATGCGGTACAAGCTTAGTCGAGGAGGAGTGGGCAAGCAGGGTGATTGGAATGCGGCAGCAAGATGGAAGCAATTCTTAATCCAGGTGGTCTACAACATCCTGCCAAGCAAATCTAACTTGTCCAGCTGAGAAAGATGAAAGTTACCTGTGCTTGAAAGGATGGACCGTGGAACACATCTTCAGCTTCTGTCCAAGGGCCTTGGATGAGGGGTGCTACCACTAGTGCCACAACCAAGGCTATAGCAGACACCATCTGCAGGGGGATTAACTACTGCAAGAGCCTCCGCTAAGTGAGAAAGACCATCCCTTTCATCAGGGCTGGGGAGAAGCTAACATCAACTGCTAGGACCACCTACTCAGCCTGCTGGCAATGGCACAAGTCTGGGGACTGAACATTGAATTGGAGAGGTGCCTGAAATTCCCAGAGACTGTTGCCATAACTAAGGCCAGACATAGTGCTGATCTTGGAAGCCTCCAAGCTGATTGTTCTCCTCGAACTCAGTTCTCTGAAAGGACTGCATTGAGGAGGCCAACGAGAGGAAGAGAGCAAAGTATGCTGAGCTGGTGGTGGAATGACAAAGCAACGGGTGGCAAGTGAAGTGTGAGCCTATTTATGTCGGATGCAGGGTGTTTGCAGGCCGGTCCCTCTGCAGGGCCTATAACATGCTGAGAATAATGGGAGCTAATAGACAAAGGATTATCAAGACAGTCAGTGAGGCAGCAGAATTTGCTTCAAGGTGGCTGTGGATCAGGAGGGGAGAGCTACCTGAACATCAACTTCAGCTGGATCACCTGGGTGAGGGTGTAGGATGTTGAATGATCTGAAACACCTGTTGACCCCAGTGATGATGTGTCCAGGTGCATCACAGTGTGATGTATCTCGAGAAATGTTTTATTATATAGAAACTGTGTTATCACTAGTGGTGTACAGTCTTCTTGCATGTTCAGATCATCGGATGGTTTGAGACAATGACAAAGGCTGTCAAGTGCTCAATTAACATCAGAATTTCTTCTCAAAGATAATTGGCATTATTTGATCAAAATTCCTAATAGACAAATAGGATGAAATGTTTAATCTTGCAGGTTGTCAAACTAAAGTTGGAGTTGACGTTGTTTCTCTACTGTAACAACAACAACAACCCTCACCTAATTCAGGGGAGTAAACTCTTCACTGTTTGTCCAAACCGATATATAAAATTAACATTTGCCTACTGTGATTTGAAATCACGACCAAGTGATCAGTAGGCAGTTCTCTTACCGACTGAGCCAAACTGTCAAGTCTTACATATCTATGAAAATTTAAGTTACAAATATGCAAGGGCTTATTTCATTCTAGTAAATAAATACATTTATACTAAAAAATAGATATATTTTTATATAATAAGTGTGAAAGTTGGTCTTGAAACAACATCGCCATTTCTCATTGAATCTTTACCAATTTTGGCAAGTCCAATTGCATCCCTGAATAATGTATTAACAAAGGGAACCCGGGGTCTGGGGTCCCTCTGAGGTAATATGCCTCAAAGAATCCTATATTTTGTTTTGCTTCAACTGGACAATGGTCAGCTACCAGTAGACACTGAGAGTGGAGAAGCCACAATACCAACAAAGTGTGGACCAATCACTAATACATCTCAAGAAATGCTATTAAAGGTTTATCCTTGCCTCTCAGAACCCTGGGCACTGAAAGATGCTTAATTCCGACCCCCGGGCACTGAAAGATGCTTAATTCTGACACCCAGGCACTGGAAGATGCTTAATTCTGACACCCTGAGTGTGGCACCTGGGTATTGAAACATGCTAAATACTGACACCCGGCACAGGAAGATGCTTAATTCTGACACCCGGGCACTGGAAGATGCTTAATTCTGACACATGGGCACTGGAAGATGCTTAATTCTGACAACCTGAGTGTGGCACCTGGGTATTGAAAGATGCTAAATTCTGCTGATTTGTGACACCCAGACAAACAAAGATGCTAAAGTCTGACGCCCGGGCACTGGATGATGCTGATTTTCAATGCCCCGCCACTGGAAAATGCTAAATTATTTCATCCTAAATTTGAACATTGAATTACGTAAACATGTTAAACTAGCAGGGATTCCCAGCATTATCTGTGGATAAAATAACTTCTCGCACACCCCGGGCTGAACCACACACACTCCTGCATACAGTTTAGCATCATTTCTTCACTGATGTTATCAAATGCCAGGATTCCATGCTAGTTATATATACAATACAAAAGTTGTAGTAATCATCTTCAGTCGGAATAGAAGTAGGAGTGGAGTCTGACCTTGCAGTGGTCAACAAATCCAAGAAGTGCATCAAGACAAATATTTTTTACAAACAGGTCTGTTGCTTTGTTTGATGTACACCTTGTTTGTAAGTTGGTTTTTATATGGAATGAGAGAAAGGCAGCAATGAAAGAGTAATAGAAGGTCAAGTTGGCTACCATTAATGTTAGTGTAAGGCGGTTAACAGAAGTGATGCAAGCTTCCTACCTTATCCTTCATAGTCTTCAGCTCTTCTATGACATCTTTGTGCTGCACCTTCAGAGAATCCAGCTCTCTCACAACCAAACCGTGAATCTAGAACAATAAACAATTCCTTCTCTAATCAGACCCACAAAAACAATTCCTTCTCTAGTCAGGCCTTCAAAAACATTGAAATACCCTCAACTGGTATTACATTTTTTTAATTTCATAAATACTAATATTAATAAACACAGGTCTGGTTAATCACCCAACAGAAACTGTCACATGACCAACGTCTTTTGGCAGCATGCTGTGCTGGGGGTGATCAATTAAAAAATTGGAAAAAGCAGTGATCAATGAATAAGTTACTTCTCTCGCCTTTTGTTGGGCAGTGATCACTAAAAAAGTCTGAATTTTCAAAAAACAAGCATGAATGCTGCCAGATACACACTAATGGACCAATTTAGCATAAACTTACATTGTAAATTAAACCACCCACTAAAAACTTATTTTGGGGAGGGAAATTTTAAAAAAAATATTTTCAGCCCTCTAGCTCCAGCATGCGATACATACATAGCCAGTCAGTCAGACCAACTTAAAAACTGAAGCAACCTATGTTGACAGTTTTGGTTGACGATTTCTAATTCTATACATAGAATAAAATATATTGCAATATATAGGCATATTATATGTCTATAGTTTTTCATAATATCCTAACTTTTTATAAGTTTCTAAAAACTATTTTAGCTACCTACAAATAATTTATATTTTTGATTAATATAAACTGATCATTCATTAAAATGAAGGAACTTTATTTGGTTGTAATATATGACAAGTCAACTACATGGTTTAACTCATCATGAAAACCAACATAATTTAACTTGCGCACCTTTGGGCAGGCCCGCGTAGCCGTCCCCAACTAAACCTTAATGTAAGCACAAAGAATTACTTGCAAAAACATAGTGCCAAAACATGTTTTTCTTTGGGCAAAAATTGTACTCTGTACCACACTTGCGACAAAATACAAAATCTGAATGCTGTATAAAAGCCAGAACTGCTAATATATATATATATAAAATAAATAAATAGCCTTTGTAAAACATCTTAACTAAATAAAAAAAAGCTTAAATAGCATCCTTCACAAGAGTAAACACCATGATGGTAATAAAAAAAAGTACCCAAATACTTCACATCACCAGTTTCGTATGACAGATGGAAAGTAAGGATCCAGTTTAGCATTATACTTACATTGTAAATAGAACCCCCCTCCCACTCTAAAACCTTTTTAAAAAACTTTTCTCAAAACTGACAAATTTTGTGAAGGTTCAAATGTCTAATTGATTGAAAGCACAAATAAGAGAGCGGTGATGTAACCTAAAACAAATCTTGACCTAATTTAGTTTGTGATAAAATAAATCTTATATTGAACTCGGTTTTCTTCCAAAACATTTTTTGTGCGTGTGTGCATACGTTTGACAACAGCGACAAGCAAATCACACCAAGACTTTTAAAATCTGCCAAAAATCAACTAATTATTGGATCTAAAAAAATATTTTCAGTATTTATTCATTTATGAATGAATTTATTTTTGTAAAGGGTATATTGTAAGAAAAAGTTGGCGAAATATTTCTAAAGTCAATCAACTGCCTCTTATTTAATTTTATGAAATCTCAATAAAATATCATTTGTTTTCCAGTGTTGTTATATTTGAAGTTTTTTTTCCCCAGGCAACACAAAGTATCCATGCTAGTTTTGATTATATACCTCTCCAAAATGTCTCAAATTTAAACTCTGTGGACAGTGCAATTATATCAGGTTTGCTTTAAAATGTATGCATGTGTATACATCCAAATCATTTTTAAAGGAAACAATTTTCACTTGTCATTATTATGTTGTGATATAATGACAGCCAAAGATAAAGAAAAGACCAAGCAGATCATGATTTACAAGCAGTTACAAGCAGATCTAACACTTCTCTATTTCATAGAAATAATATAATTTTTACTTTTACTTTTCATAATCTGGTAGCCAAGATGAGAAGAGGTGAAAATGGGAATGGTGAATGGAATGGCTCAAAGATTATAGAGTAATTATTGTGAGTGAGGCATGCAAATGTCACTATTATAACAAAGATTGAGAGACAAGATGAGTAAGAATGAAAGGAAGAGCTGGAGTGATAAACACGTAAATACAGACAGACTGGAAGAAAAACCATCGATACAATGGAATAAATATTTGGGGTAACAAAAGGATATAACAACAATCACATTGTAAACAAAAATAGATGCAACAAAACTGGTTTAAATCCAAGATAAAACATTCTTTGAACAAATATTTCTGAGAAAGAAAACTATAATCTAATCTGTGAATAGCATTAACATTCAAATTTTGATGTCAGGATAATACAAATTTTGGCATGTGGAAACAATCATTGTCACTAACATATTTTAATATTAGCAGTAGTTCTAAGAGGGTTAATTTCATTTACTATGGTTTGTCTGCAAACTGAAAAATAAGAAAAATTATAAACAATACTGTGCAAAGAACATTTTTAAGATTTATATTTATTTATAAACTATTCATGCACAAAGTTGTTTTAGTTTTTTTATTATATAT